>JAOYNU010085592.1:0-51958 GCA_026745395.1 Tympanopsis confertula | reverse complement strand
ATGTACCGCTGACTAGTTCGCATTCACAATTTGGTACATAGAAGATTGATAACAAGACTGTTGGTTTAAACACCACCAAACGGCTCCCTTTTTATCGAAACATCCTCCGTCACAGTTATGCCTGTTCCATCGCGGATAATAGCTTCATCACTTGCGTTTCTCGTCGAGCACGAAATCACGTTCTTCTGATACGAGCCGCTGTATTCCTGGACAGTAGTGTTGTCGATTCCACTGATCGAGAGTTTGCCGTACTTGCGACCAGATCCATACATAGGCATCTTATAGGAGGGATTTTCGGACGTGCCGAAGCTGCTATCCTTTTTGTTGTATCGAATTCGCAGGTACAGGGGTCGCAGGACGGGAATCGTCGAACACATAATCGTAGCACAGCTTTCGGTCGCGGACCAGATAAGCATTGGAACCGTGTCATCTAAAAAAAATTCAATCAGTTTGAAATTTCCAAAGCTTGCCAGATGCCCTTCAGAGCCAATTTAGGTGGAATGGAAGGCATACGGATATATTCGTTCATGCTCAGCCCCGACAGTGCCACCGTACGAACGATGCCACAAACTCCAGCACTATTGGATCATTAGCTTTTGATTTCTGCCAGTAGAGACCCATATACTCACAAAATACCCAGGCTAAGACCCGTGGCAACCAAAATCCGTTCTTTTTGCTTCATGTTGAGGTCCCAGACAACAAACCAAGGAAGAATTGCGAAGAAAAAATCGGCGCCGACAAACAGAGCTGTTCAAGTCAGCACTCCACACGGCAAATATGATACCAAGTTCAAATTTTGAGCAGACTTACAGCCAACGGTATATCCGACCTTCGAGAAGTCAATCCAACAGGTCCCTGGATAATTGGGGTTCCAGCTCTTTTGGACGGGGATACACTGCACAACAACAGTTATACTGGCAAAAAGAGTGATAACAGATATAATTGCGAGGCAGGTCCAAATCATGGCAATCTGAACTTTGTTTCGTACAATACGAAGAAGGAACATGCCAACTGCCCATTTCCCAATACCAATGACCATGAGGCCAGCAACTTGGCTGAACAACTCGTACTTGACTGCTGTAACATAGATAGCCGGATCGCCTACATCTGCATATAGCTGGCCGAGCCCATAGACAGATGAGATTGTCACAAATATCGTATAGAGAATGTGGACCAGCTGAGAAAGAGTCAGTAAATTTTCCAGCCACTTGCAGATCATGTTTCCTTACCAGAGCAACAACGGATATGTAGTCATCAGCACCGATTGAGTTCAAAATGACTTTTCGAGTGTAGAGCCTGAGTCCAACGAAAAAGGCAAATATGACAACCTCAGCCCATAGTACCCCATTGGTCATAGGGCCAAGACCTCCATAAACGCCCATATTGACTGTGGACAAGCTAGCGATATGAACAGAGAAGTTGCAGGCTTTTGAAGACAAGGACTTGGGATCCTCATATGTCGAGAAGACAATAGGGGTCTGAATTCTCTTTGAAAATGACCTCTCGTCTCCTACTTCGAAAGATGGAAGATCAACATCCCTGTCGGTGGTCTAAGCGATGGCAATTTTGCCGCTAGTCCTTCCGTGAGTTGCCCTGGATTCAAGACCCGAAATTTTGTATCGTGGCGCACATTAATGCTACGATCGAATCACGAAGATGCACAGTCAAAAGATCTGCCGTCAAAAGGCCTGGGCGTTCCACCGTAACCTAAATCTAGAGCAGCACGGGTAACGGTGGAGTCATGGCCGTTTCAAATCTCTCCCGAGGGAGCTGTCATCCCCACAGGTGCACGTTTTGGAGACATGACAGGCCAGATAGACTTTGCAGCAGGATGAAACCCTTAACGAGCCGTGGATAACGGTTTACCAAACCTAGTGGGTGCTTGACATATTAAAACAGCAATCAAACCTCTGATCATTTTCCGACTTTCGTAGGAACCCTCCGGGGACATCCGTGCTTGATGTTCGTCGTTGTCAGATGGACGGTACTTTTTTCTCACTAAATGATGTTTATTAGTGGCTTCCCATTGAAACCTTAAAGAGTGGAAGCAGCTTTATGGTGTTGAAGGATTCACAGGATCAAACCCATCATCTCGTAAGAGGAAACTTGAAAACGAGCTCATTTCTAATTATGTTCCCTGAGAACTACTGGCAACTGCGGAGTACCAAGATCCTGATCCCCAGTCCTGGGCATCCAGGCCCAACTGACCGGGTTCTATCTGCACGTTCGGCTGTGCCAAACCCCAGTTGTCTAGATCCCTACCGTAATTGCGAGGGAGCGATCCTTCCCCAATAAAGTTAAAAGTGACTTATCGATCCGCCTCGCTTGGGGACGCGGTCCCGCTTCCGAACTTTGGTCCGCTAGCAACCGTTACTTGTCAGAATCGGGCTACGGTGGGCGATAGTGGCACTTCAACTGCGCTCTATGAGCATTTTACGAATTTCTCGTCCAATCATAAAAATGAAGCAAAATACTAAAATGTTCAGAAGTCCCTTGTGACGTATACCAGGCAAGCACGTGAATAATCTGGCTGGTCACACAACGTGTCTGAGGCGACATGAGGCTGCAAGACCTCGGAAGTATTTTGGACATGAACATAGAGCTTTCAAAAGAGACAGAAAATTATGTTGTTAAAACTCAGTATCAGCAATATACTAAAATAATTCACTTCCTTGATCTTGTAAATCACGATTTTTAAAGGCCCTCTCAGATGCAAAGTCCCTCAACGACATAGCCCTGTCTGACCAGGGAACCATTCTCCATGCCTAAGCAGATATTTTGCTCCATGTCCAGGAGAGTATTGCCACTGCCAGGATTTTTGATCAGTCTTTCAGGGGCCTAGACTTGAATTGACCATGCTAAACGCCCTGCGTGCCGGCAATGACTTGAAAACACGAGGATTGGTCTTGAGCCGGGGCCAAACCAGACCAAAACGGAATAGTTAGCTGCGCGCCCCCGGCCATGAAAATAACGATAGGCGACCTCGGGACGGAAGGCGGGTCAGCTTACCAGGATATTGCAGCTGTCAGTACGGAGTATAGCTCCGCGGGACTGCGGCTGCACAGTCACAGATCTGCAACTCATCCTTTAAGGCAATCGGCGTGGACCGACATGGTTGTCTAGGTCTTTAGAAAACCTGCACAATTGTAGTAAGGGCATAATCCACGTTGACTAAAGGATTTCCAACCACATCCATGCCACATTCCGCTTGTGAGGTGCGGATCATCTTGTCTTGCGCTTGGGAATACCCTGTGCTCGCCATACAGGCAACCATGGTTTATTGCATAGCGTCATGCCATAGTATGCTGTATAATTATGGTTAAGAACTATTGTTCATCGCCCTCCATTTTCGGCACTTTATACCGAATGATAAATAACCGGAATACCGAACGTTCCTCCGCGGCGGCGGCTTATAGGGCGCTTGGGCTCATTCTCTTGCTTCGGGGAAGATGCCGCTACTGACAACCATGGAATGGGCCCACCATGGTGGGTACTGGATTATCGCTACCTGGTCCAAGTTATTTGGATCGACTCTCAATATTTCAGATCATTAAAAATAGAAGATCACGCTAAGCTTGAATCGAATCAAGAAAATAATCGATCGCTGGATGTAATGAGCTATGGCGCAGTCCTTGATTAGAGCCAATCCTTGGTTGTAACGCTCGCCGAAGGCAACCCTACCTTTTGTAAATCCTACCTGTCAAAAATACGCTTGTACTTAAGAAGGGATAGTTTCCAATTGGCTTTCTCGTTGAGAGTACGGTGGACCCGGTTGCATGGATTGCTTGTGGGCGGCTTTCTCCCGCGTGGTGGCGTGTGTCAACTAGTTTGTTTGATGACCTTGTTTGTGAGCCTATCCTGGTTTAACCAATTTAATGTCCCGATAACTGGGTTCAAACTACGGGGATGAGACAACGGTGTGCCTTGGCAACTTAGACTTTGCGCACAGTCCGTGGCTGCTCCGGTATACTTCAACGGGCCGGAATTTTGTTCAAGGCGCCGGTTTGCATCATTCGTAGGCTCAGTTTACGCAGTATGAGAATATAACAGTTCGCTTCGATATTCTTAAGTGAAGGCTCATTCATACCGATAAGTCAGTGTCGGATAAAAACATGCTACAATCAACCATTCCGACTGCCATTGTAGTTTTGACAAAAATGGAAGTGCCAGGAGTTACAAAGTTCTAGTCAATTTTAGGCAAATAGCCAGCTTCTGGCACCATAGCGCGAACTAGGTTCTGTCTGCCCCTTTAAGCCTTTAGCATAAGATCAGACTGAGCTCGCTAGTAGGTCATGGAGATAACCCCACCCAGGAACTGTTGACATGGGCCCGGGCTAGAGCCCCTAGCCACATCCGGGTCTGGAAGGGGTACGCAGAGTGGGAAATTGCTTGAAGATCTCTAGCACTGCCCTTTGAGCGTATTTGAAAGATTACGGTTCTTCCTTGTTACCGATGTATTTATACCCAAGAGTCTGAGCGCTCTTGACTGGTCAAATTCGTTTTCTATCTTTGCGCAACATTACTTCTCAGCCATATGACCATCCGAGGGATTTGAACAGCCCAAGTAAGACATGTCAACCAAAACACAGAGTATTATTTCCGCTCTTGATGCCGTGAACTCCTCGGCATTTGAGGGGAATGAGGTGGAGCGCCTCCAAGTACGAGCAGCAGCACGCCGTCTCCTTGCAAGAGTGGAATCGCCTTACGAGCGGGCCTGGGGATTCTGCTTCGAGCATCCGGTAGTATTTGCTGCTTTGCAGACTTGCATTGATGTTGGACTCTGGAATTCTTGGACTGCCAGTGCAGGTGGTGAGAAGTCATTGGAAGACTTGGTCAATTTTACGACGCCTACTGTTGAAACAAATCTGCTGCGTATGTAAAGCTCATTGTCTACATGCTACTTCCAATGCTTATACCAAAAACCAGGTCGACTTTTCCGTTTGTTAGCAGCCTTCAACGTCGTGGAAGAAACCGGACAAGATAAATTCAAGCCCACTCCATTCTCACTCGCCATTGGCGATCCTAGTACAAAAGTCGGGGCCTCTCTTCAAGCAGCGTGAGTTCCCTCTTGACAACGCGTTATAATAACCTTAAGCTGACGATATTTTCCAGCACATATCAATATATCTCAGCTGGACATAACTTCCCGCATTACCTAGCCAAGACGTCTTACAAAGAGCCAGTTGATGCGGTCGCGAACAACTACTCAGACAGCGATCCTAATGGGCTTAATTTCTTTGGGCGGTTACAAACGAGCCCCCATTGCTTGGAAGCTTTTACTGGTCACATGGAAGCCTGGACAGCTTGGAAAACACCATGGGTCAATGTATATGACACGAACAAGCTGCTGGAGGGTGCTGATCTGAGCGATGGCTCTCCTCTCGTGGTTGATCTTGGTGGAAACACGGGAATTGATATCTCCCACGTTTTGAAAAAGCATCCGGATCTTCCCTCCGGATCACTCGTATTGCAGGACTTGCCTGAAGTCATTGCCAATGCAAAAGTGGATCCGAAAATCACAGCCATGGTCCATGACTTTTTCCTGCCTCAGCCTGTAAAAGGTGAGTCACTCATCGCTCATTATATTGGGTAATTGCTAACCATGATATGACAGGGAGCCGCGCATACTTCTTGCATGCCGTTCTACATGACTGGCCTTATGACAAATCGAAGCTGTTGCTGGAAAACACGAGAGATGCTATGAAAAAAGGGTACTCTAAGCTCTTTGTCTATGACATTGTCCTCCCACCCACAGGTGCAAGTATTAGCCAAACTACCATGGACGTCAATATGATGCAGCTTCTTTCAGCAGCAGAGCGGACTCAGGCAGAGTGGGAGAAACTGCTGAATGATTCCGGGTTTAAAATCATCAACTTTTGGCCTGATCCGCAACAGTATGAAATGGTGATTGAGGCTGAGGTCCGGGAAGAGACAAACGGTCATGCTCATACGAATGGACACGCATCATAAGTCTAACTTCTCGGCGCTCTGTTCAGCTTGACATACTGTGATTCATACCGTGTATATTCATGTGCTCCCTGTTCCTGATGTAATTCTGTCTCATGTTTGTCTCATGTTTATTACCTTCAATTCCCAAACAATATATTGTCCTTTCATTATCCCGACACACGCATACACCAGAGGGCTAGTCTTTTGACGATTGAAGCCAAAGAGCATGCATAGTTGTAGAGAAGATAAGAAGATAAGCTGTTGCTGTTTATCAGCTTATCGCTGAACCTACACGTGACTGCGCCCGTGACGTGACGCGTGGGACTCGGGATTACTCTGGCTCCGTGCTATACTGCTTATTGCTGAATGTGAATGAAAGGACTACCGTCGACGTATAGTTTTCTGAACTGTCAAAACGCCTTTCATTGCTCACCAGCAACCGTGCCTAGGCTGTCATGAAAACATGATCCAGCTTGGTTCTGGCCCGCGACGTGACAGCCGCACGGGAGACCTCGACGATCTGCGTGAGCCTATCAGCTGCACCAAGCGGAGTCACTTACGACTTAGTGCCATATAGGGCCAGTTCGCCCCCTGTGGACCAAAGTTGTTTTCAAGTCCATTCGCAGAAGCTGCTGGCCAGTCTTCCTTGCAATCAAAATAAGGCTTCGCTAGGATGGCCTCGGAACCGCCAGCTCCCGCTGCTGCAGAGCAGCCACCGGTTGACCAGCAAGAGCCATCCTCTCAACCGCGGGCGTCAGCACCCGCTGATGGTGAGGGGCAAGGCAACACCCCCGACGTGTTTGAAAGACGAGGCTCTGCCGACTCCGGCGATGAAGAGGGACAGGCAGACGACGGGTTTGTCCTGTCACGGAGTGTGCAAGACCCCTCCGAAGAGCTTCCCATCGAGCTTATCAGCTTGACAGACAGGTATGTATAGCTATTTTCTGAGAATTATTGTTAGCTCTGCGCGACTAGACACTGACGCAGTTTGTAACGGCTAGATTTATCAACTCCTTGAGCGCTAAAGTACACAACTCACCCCCAACAATCGATAAGATATCATCTCTCTTCCAAGTCTTTTACGCCCGAGCCGAAAATCACATTGGAACTCATATCTCTACGCTTGCGTCTCGCATCAATCGTGATCCCCCGCCTCAAACCGCATCGAAACCGAGAGGAAGCGCTCTTTCTAAACTTAGCAGTAAACGCTCCCAGGATGACTTCAACCAGGGTGCGCCCGGTCGGCAAATGCTGACAGCCGCCGAAGTAGCAGAGAGACGCAAGGCACGCAAAGGCCTGGAGTATAAACGAGCTGCAATGGAAGAGGCTGCCGAGAGACGAGTCTGTGAATTGGTTTACGATAAGATTTGGAGGCACAAAACCACATTGGATGACGTTCGTGATGAAAAGTTGCGCTCAAAGACTGCTGCATTGCTGCTGGTTGGCATCGACCTGAAAGAGCTTGGTGTAGATATCGACATGGCTTCGATTGAAGAAGCTAAGCAACTCGAGGCTAATGATTGCCTGGCCCAAGCTAGAGAATGTCTTGAAAAGATGAATGACTACAAATACCCTCTTGGCAAGCTTCAACAGCTTGCAGCCGCTCATAAAGCTATTGTCGATGCCCTCACAAAGCTGCTTCCTTCCTCCTCATCAGCTGATGAAATTCTTCCAGCTTTGATTTATTCTCTTATTACGTGCCCACCCGAAGGAATCAACATCATCAGCAACTTTCTCTTCATGCAACGATTCAGATCCTCCAATAGAATCGATGGAGAGTCGGCGTACTGCTTAACCAACCTCGAGGCGGCTATTAGCTTTTTGGAAAATGTTGAACTTTCCAGTTTACGAGCAGAGGAGGCCCAAGACGGTCCTTTGAAGACCCCTGAGACCACGACTCCTTCTTCAGAAAGAGTTGACCCTTTCAAACCCACCAAAGAAACCACGACGTCTTCGGTGACTACCGTGTCTGCTTCTCCCGAAATAGCAAAGCCCCAACCTAAAGAGCCGGCAACTTCCAAGCCGGCCCAAACCCAGCTGTCTCCGGCACCTCAGCAAAGGCGTCTGAGTAATCTTCTCAACCCTCCTGCAAAGGTGTTTGAAGCAGCGAATGATGCTGTGCGGAATACTGCAGATCAAAGCCTGAAGAATATTGGTGCTTCATTGGATAATTCATTCAGCTTTCTTTTCGGTCGATTGAAAGAGATGCAGAACCAGTTACCAAACTCACAACGCGATGGGCCTGTGCTGCCTAAGACGCTTGCCGAAGCTCGGCGGCTCGTTGCTGCCCCTCCAGCAACCAAAGACATTTCGTCAGATGATCTAGCATCACTCAACTCCCTCCAGTCTGAAGATAGCTTTCCCGTGAGGACCAGCTCAAGAGCCCCGGTGGCTACCAGTAGCGGGCCAACCCCTCGTGATCGAAGCATCGACAGCACCAGAACCCAAGGCAGTAGCAAAATGTCTATCCCTACATCGCTACGAGACGAGAGACCAAGCCCGTCCGCAAACCAGGTGCAGAACCCGCTGGATTCAATGCGGAGCTTTGGGAACTCTCTTAACCCCCTCAATCATATTCCAGGAATGATCAAGAACTTCGGCCGGAATACCCCAGATGCACCTCCGATTGCCAGGCCGCTTTCTCCTGCGGCAATGGATCGTTTGCGCATAGTTTCTACACCGAGTGAAAGTCCTGCCGGCACGGCAAGTCCTAATCCAGCTTTACCGAAGATGGACCCTCCTATCCTGAGATTCCTTGAGACGCAAGATGCGCGGGATCTACGCGTTGGTGATGTGGCTGTCTTATTGGAGGACTATAAACGGCTTGCCTCTGCGCTTTATAAGACAGGCGCCGCGTCTCGTTAAATAACCACCTTCCTTTTTTTATACCATAGCGATCTCGTTCATTTTAGCTATCTCATCACTCATATTTGTCCTCTACGACTGTCTCCAAACGTGTTGGGTCGGAGGCATCTAGTAAGACATGCATCGCGGGTTGATCATGGCGTTATAATCTTTGAGAATATCTTCATTATCACGGTTCATTTGTTGTGACTCTTCCAAGCCCAAATGAAATAGCCTAACACTATTTAGAGGTCTATTATACATTTTTGAAAACCAAGATAAAAAGAAAACCTGACTATATCACTTTGCCATAGTCGTGAGGGATATCAAATGCAATAAACAAGTAGGAAATGTTAAGAAAGAATGTTGAGCATAAAGTTCAATCTTGCTCGAAATCAAATTTCAAGAAAACATGATGCGTACCATAGACCATGCAAAATAAGATGGATGAAGGTAATGAAATTTTCTGAAAGGCGAAGCGCCCGTTTCCAAATCACTGGCCATATCGGCCACGGAGCATCTCAGACCCCCCAGTCCTCATTTCATCGAGCTTGACAACAAGCTCTGCGCTTTCTTTGTCGACATCTTCGTGTCGACGTTTCACTTCAGCTTCGAACACGGCGGCTGTGCGCCGGCGTGCTCGACGCAAGGTCTTCATTTCAGTGAGAAGCCGGGTGAAACGCTCAATCAGATGATCTCCACAATCCTCCCATTCGTCCATAGACATACGCGACAGGAAGGCTTCGCGATCTTGGTCCGTAAGCCTGAGCAGCTGAGAGACTGCATCATCCGGAGAGATGAAAGACGGCACAACTGGGGGTTCAGGGGGCAACGAGGGAGATTGAGCTGGCGAAGGAATCGGTGTAGGAGCTTTATCAAAAGGCTCGGCTTGAAGCTCGGCGAATGACTTTCCGTAAATAACTGCAGGAGGGTAGTCGGCTTCCAAAGTTCTTTTCTTAGTGTGAATGACTGTGTTGCGGCGCTCTCGCATGCTGGGGTCTCGCATGCTAGGGGAACGCGAGAGAAATGGATCACGCGTTGTTTCCCTGTCCTCGTTGCCAAGGTCCGATAGGTGGGTTACTCCAAAAACGTCCATGGAGTGATTGCTCTCGGGTCTGCTGCTGAGGCGAATCGTGTCGTCAATGTCGCCTTCATCGTCTCCTTCGCTATCATCTCCGTCATGGAACGCTTCGATGCTCAGGGTTCTTCCAGCTTGAGACCCAGGGTCAGATGGTTGTCGAGTTGGAGATATGTCGAATTGCTCTAACAAAGAGGGTTTAGGAGGACTGAAGCGATTCCGTGGCGTAGCTGAGATATTATGTGGAATAGTGACCTTCCTAGCTGCCCCGGGAGGCAACATATGGCCCAATTTCCGTGGTTGAGGCTCAGCAATTGGCTGCAATGTGGCCGATGGCAGGTTGTCCTCATTGATATGCTCAAAAGACCTGGATTGCCTCTTACTCGAAGACCAGAAATTCTCCAGACGCTTGCTCAAAGGTTCCTCGGCTGAGCGATTTTTGTGAGAAAGATACCAGTTACCTCGAGGCTGAGGCTGAGGAGGCTGAGTATCATCCGCTGCATTCGTCGAGGTGGCTTGGCTCGAAGTGTCGTCGGCATCATCGGAGTCGAAGCCAGCTTTCTTCATGGCTTTATCACCTAATCCATCGAACCAGGAGGGTCGGCCTCGCCGCGACCTTGATGGTCGGGGCAAATAGGATGGTTTGGGAGATGTCTCACCCTCAAGTGGATTATGCTCAACTTGAGTCTGGGGTTGAGCTTCTTCAGCCCCAAAAACACTTGTTCCTGCAATGGTTGAATCGTCTATGCCTTCCACATCTGTGTCGAATGTATCACGGTACATTCCGTTCTGCGATGGAATCAGAGGACGATGATTTGGCATCGTCCTGGGCTCATTGAAGCTAGGCTGAGGTTGGTGACCATTTGTATCCAGGCCATTAGTTTTAGGCCCTGGAAAATCAACATTTGCTTGCGCTGCCCGCATCTGTCGTTGCGAGGGGCCCAAATCGGGGGGTGCACGGGGCTGCCCGATTTCTTTAGAGTGGATGTAGTCCCCCACCCCCATGATGGATCGACGGAATTAGCGCTGGCTGCTATCAAGCCCTGTAGATTCGAATGGAGCGATGGGCAGCCTTTGCAATCATCAATCATTAAAGGAGTCGTGGGTTCTGAGTGATGGACAGTTCGTCCGACGCGAGAAGATCGCGAGATCACGTGCACCTTCCATTCCAAAGACTCAAATTTGAGGTGCAGCTGAATGGAGGTCCCCTAATTATGTATCACAAAGTGAGTAGAGTTTACTAGTAGGAGACTCGAACGAGGAACCATGGATGTGGATTCAGGGGATTCAACAATTTTCAGTGATTCTCTATTTCTAGTCATTATATTCGTTGAGGTGGGATGTGATCGACACAGGGGATCGGGCCCGTTCAGGAGTAAACTTCCGGCACATCCACAAGTACATTATGATATTATTATTCTTCCATTGCTCCGTCAGGGGATGCATCGTCCTGGAGGTGGAGCAAGCCCATGTTAAACGCCACACCGCGCCCACGTTGCTTAGCTTTCTCTAAGAAATTCTCCGACTTTTGCACCTCCACATTCCTCATTTCCATTGCGCGCCGTTGTTTTCGCTGTATCTCAACCGATACTGATGTATCCCCGGAAAAGAGCGCATTAGGATCGCGATCGTCGTCAGGAACCAAAGGACATTCGAGGGAAGACACGAGCAAGTCGCCAATCCACAGAGACACCATTCCTCGGATCTCTAACAATTCAGAGTGGTCGGAATAAGGAGGGGATCCCATGAGAGAATCAATTCGGTTCGCAATTTGTTGCGCTTGTTCCAATTCTTGCGACCTGACCCTCGCAGTCAATGCTTGGCGCTTGTTGGACTGCCGACGATCGAAGTCCCCGGACGAGGAATCATTGTCGGAGAATTCTGAGGAGGAATCATCCGCATCTTGATTGATCTTCTCTCGGGCGAATCTGCTCTCTTCTTGGGCTACATAAATCCACAGCCCAAACATTGCAGGGTAGAAGTGCAGCGCGGAAACAACATGAGGGTTTGTTTTCGAGTACGGATGATTCAATATCAGTCTTTCGTAATAGTCTTTGGCGTCTGCGAATCCCTTCTGGGTGAACGGCAGAGGAGTCAGACCATCATCGTCTTCTGGCGAAGCTTCTTGTTTTCCTCTACGCAGCAGAATGTCTGCGCCAATGCCCCATCGACCTTCAGATCGCACATCCACGGGGTACCCTCGAAAGTCTTCTCGTAGAATAAGACCCCAAGCTCTGCCCGCTCTTATGTAGTCTCCCTCCAGCAAACAGCGATGTAGAATGGCCGTCAACACAGAGAGGTGTTGAAGACGAAGATTGCCCTGATGCGCCGGGGCCTGCGGAGGGAAGATCGGGGTCGACAGAGACGACAAGCCTTTGAGGAGATGGCTCTGGTGATTTTCTCGACGGATTTCGTCCGATTTGGGCGGACCATGGGGGAATTTCCCTCCTGGTATTTCCTGGTCGAAAGAAAGGCCGGCGGCTCGGTATTGAGTAACTTCGTTGGGCGTCAGAACTAGGGATTGTCCACCGGGGGCGGAGTCTACCACCGAGACTGCATCGGTAGTGTCGGCGCCCTCTCCATCTTCGTCAGTCCAGTCGGCAGGCCTCTTGCGCTTCTGGCGGTCATATTGCGTGACGCGAGCGCTAGCAGGTTGCAGATATGGAGGAAGTGGCAGAGAAAAGAAGGAAGCTGAGAGAACCGGAGCCATCTGCCCGGGGGTCTCTCGCCTCACGAAACCGCGAGTCCCATGGAATTGGTCAAGAGAGAAGTAAGGCGCAAACTCAAGATGTGTTGCAGAGAGTAAATCTGAAGATTCCAGAACAGCCGCGGTGTGTCCCGCGTATGTCCGCGCGGTTGACTAATGTGGAGATGGAAGGCCTGGGAAAGCTGGCCAATACTCTATCGGCTTATCGGGGGCTATCACGCGGTCTCCTCACTGTCGCTCTTTCTCCCCTTTCGAACTCTCGATTCCTGTGCTTCTGTTAGCAAATCCTTGTCTGCCGCATTTCGACTGCATAAGGCCCTCCTTGGGGTGTCGCCCATCACGGACACTCCCGGCATCAACTGCCCCCCCAGGCTCGGCGGGTATCTGGCTACGGGTGTGGATGCTCCTGGCGCCTGTCAGACTGTTTGAGACCACTGGTCGCTCCATCTTGTGAGTCGGACCGTCGTTTTGTTTCACATAAGGTCTCTGCTTCCTAACCTTGGCCGCTTTGTCGACTTCCAGGCCTCTTTGTCCCTTTCGCTCCTCCGACACATAGCTCTTCAACGGTCAAGTTCCTTCAACGCCGTAATCTTCCGCCGATAAGACCAACCATTGCTTCCCTCCATACCGATCGGGCATCATCATTAGGCGCTTATCTTAACAACGAACTTGTAGCTACTCGACCTCCACGTCTCCGAAGTCTATGTCTCTGACCGGCTTCTATTCTGTGTGATCTGTTTCCATCGCCACCGGTTGCTAGCTACTATGGGACAATCTTCCTCGACAGCGCGACATCCACCGGACATATCAGATATTCAGTACTCAGACTCGGCAACCCGTGATCCCCGGACGAATGAAGGAATGGATAGGCAGGCAGCCGAGCTAGCCGGGGAGGCCGATGCTTCGCCCGCGGGGAGCAACAACCCGTCAAACCATGAACTAACAAACGAAGACGAGTCATGGCACCATCCCACAACTTTATCAGGCGGATTCCCACAGCAAATGCGAAGTATCCAAGAAGAGACATCCGAAATCGATCGAAATGACAGAGACTACCGTACGGCAGCTATCGCGAGAATGGCAGCGCGCAGACAATCTACGATGTCACGACTAGGTTCCAGGATACTTCCGAACTCCGTCATTCGAGGTCTATTAAACAGCCAGGAAGAAACGCCCGCTGAAGGTCACGCTCATCGGCATGGGCTAGTATCGCGGCCTCCGCCCAGAACCGAGGCCTCTGCGCACAGCACTGCCCGCTTTAGTCCTTTCAGCGGGTTAGGGTCTCGAGGGATCAGGCGACGGTCACCTCGGGGAACATCAGCGTGGTTGCCACCACGCCCTGATTCGACTGCGGCATCTGATACAGCTTTTGAGGACTCAAGTGAGCGCCTTGCCGAACCTAGTAGAGCTTCCTGGCGACGAAGTGTGCGCCTCAATCGCATGCGCCACTCAATATCAAGCCCTATATCTCATATGTTTGGCCCAGCCAGCTACTCAAATCCACATGAAAATCGTCCTCAGTCATCTTCTGGTCCTGTCATGAGCGACAGTCTGCCAACCGCGATGGACACGCGTCTTGACCACGCCGAACCTTTACATGAGTTAGACTCGGTTGAACCTGGTATACATCCAGCTGGCTCTTTGCCACTCGGACAGCCCGGCGCGGGCATGATGCGTCGGCCTCTTCCTGGTCTTCTTAGTACCCGATCTCCGCGGACGTTAAGAAGAGAAGACCAAACTCCACTGTCTCGAGTTCTCCAACTTGCTGCTGCCGCTATTGCAGCCCAGCTTTCAGGCACAAATGGTCCTGTATTGCCGAATATCCATGCGCTGGGGAATGAGGGTCTAGATGGTTCACTGGAGAATTTCATCCAAAGCTTGCAAAGTGCTACGTCTGCGCAGGCGCAGCCAACGGCATCAGATGATGGCCCTAGCACTACGAGGGAAGAAGGCACGTCGCAACCTGTCAACTTTCTTCGAGTTTTTCGCTTTGCAAATTCAGAATCCCCTCTTGGCGCCCCGCCATTCGGTCGAAATACGAATGAGTCTGAAAACCCAGGGGCTCAATCCGATAGAATGTCCGTTGATGAACCATCTGAAGGAACTGAAGGAAGAACAGTCACGCTAGTTGTGGTTGGTGTAAGATCAGTTCCGTCTGGGAACGGCGGTAACAACGAACAGCCCTCGCCTGGACAAGGGGGTGGCGGTGGTCTAGATGCCCTGCTCGGTCTTCCATTCTTGCCCCCAAACATTCCACGACCCCAGGAGATGCCCGGTGATTCGGAACAGCAGGCAGACGGACGGCCAAGATTTCAAATACCTCGCTCAGCTGGGCTTGGTGGTCTGCAAGCTCCAGGATTATTGGATCCTTCACGTCAACCACGCCCCAATGCGTCTCATAGACTCTCAGATACAGGCATTCGAGCAGGAATTCCGTCCTACTCCCCGTCTGGAGTATCTGAGAGCCCCCCTGGACCTCACCCACCACCTTCAACACCGGCTGAGCAAGGGCTTTCGGCCGTTTCCTCTGGAACCTCTACACCAAGCCGGCGACCATCATCGACATCAGCCCTATCACCAGGCACTCTTCCCCAGCTCCATGAAGACCCATCTATGCAGTCTACTGTTGAACCCCCAGAGGAGCCATTGCCTCTTCCAAGTACCGCAAGACAACGCCGTCGAAGCGATTCTGAATATGCTCGTCACCGTGCTCTTGGGTCTGGTAACGTGCGACGCAATGGGGTTGTTGAACCAGACCAGCCCCCTCCAAGTGGTGGCCGAAGCTGGTTGATATACGTCGTGGGAACTAACTTGTCGGAGAACCACCCTGCTCTCACCACGCCTAGCTTATTCACCGATGTAAGATATCAACTTCTCAATATTGACAGTGCAATGCTAACGTTTCATTTAGAACCCTACATATGAGGACATGATACTTCTTTCGTCTCTGTTGGGTCCTGTCAAACCCCCAGTTGCGTCCCAGGAGGATGTGAACTCTGCTGGTGGATTATTCCGACTCGTTGAATATGGTGGTTCATTGGTTGCAGAATCTGTCCATAGCACTGGAGCCATCCAAATTCAAGATGGAGAACGATGTCTCATTTGTCTCAGTGATTACGAAGTGGCGGAAGAAGTACGAGAACTTGCTAAATGCAAGCATGTATTTCACCGAGACTGCATCGATCAGTGGCTGACGACTGGTCGAAACTCTTGTCCCTTATGCCGCGGGCAAGGTGTACATGAAACTCCTGCTGTCGACGGAACAGGACCTGGTTCTGCCTCTGACCCAGCTCCGGCTTCAGCTCCAGAGGGTACTGCTATCTAGAGCAGCACCCCATTATTGCAATTCTCTGGACCTCGATCTTCATTTTTCAACTGCAGCGTCCAGTATCTACTTAGAGCTCTAACGAATTCCTTTCTCGGATATCCCTCACGCATGGCACCCACAGCGCTCAATTTCGCACCCTTGTCTTTTATTACCCATCATGTATGCGGCCATTCGCATATGGATCATTACTCACGTCTTAGATTCGGCATTGTGACTTCGATTGTTTCCAGGTAGTACCCAACAGCTACCTTTGGAAATTCTCTTCTTGCATACTTCAATCTTCCTTCTTTAATCCCTCTCTTTTCCTTTCCGGTTGTTTCAGGGGCTCTGTTTGGATTGTTCACCATACCCGATGGCGTTAGCACAAATTTGGATGTAATTCTCGAGCGATTACCCGTGTATGGGAGCGTTGACAATCAATCTCAACACCATTTTATTTGAGAAAGCTGTTTGAAATCTCGTGTACGTAGTAATCTCTTAGGGCTAGGAATCTGGCTGTATTTTGTACTTTATAAAGCCGTTGGTCTGCCCCGCTGCCCCGCTACGTCACGTGGGGAAAACTTTCAAACCGCGACGAGATCGACCAGCGCCAGATTGACAGGTTAATTGCTGTACAGGTACGACATATCTGCATATTTTACGGGTCAGCCCTTCCAATTGACTCGAAAGATCTTAGTCAAACACAGCAGAAACTGATATTTTCTTAAAAAGTGCAAGTTGCGGCCCCGCGAAGCCCTCGAGACCTCCCCGCGTGACGCCAGACCAGCCAAAAAAAAAGGAAACTCAATTGCGCCCAAGTCGACGACGCGAACGTATAGCTCTCAAGCATAATGGCAGCCCCTGTCCGCACAACCGTCCTGGTTTCAGGCAACGGCTCCAACCTCCAAGCCGTGATCGACGCCGTTGCTGCCGGTCAGCTTAGCCTGAACCTAGTCCGCGTGCTCTCCAACCGCAAGGATGCGTATGGCCTCGAACGCGCCCACAAATTCAACGTCCCGACGCACTATCACAACCTAGTCAAGTACAAGAAGCAGCACCCCGCGACGCCAGAAGGCGTCCAGGCCGCGCGTGAGGAGTACGATGCGGAACTCGCTCGTTTGATCCTGGCTGACAAGCCGGAACTTGTGGTGTGTCTCGGCTTCATGCATATCCTGTCGCCGCCTTTCCTGGAACCCCTGGAGCAGGCCAATGTGCGGATTATCAACATGCATCCTGCGCTACCCGGCGCCTTTAACGGTGTGGTAAGTGAGACATGTCATTTCGTGCTGTTGTCCTACTGTGGGGTGGAGAAGGCGGGCATAGAGGTGTATCAGATTTGGAGTTGCTTTTTCCAGTGGCTGTCCTCTTTTCACCTCTTATCCCTTCTTCTTCTCTGGTTACCTCGCTTGCTTAACTTTTCCCACTCCTTTTGACCCGTTTCTTTTTGCTTCTTTGGGGCGCCGTTCACTAATCTGGTCTTGGCTTTTGCAGAAAGCGATTGAGCGCGCTCATACCGCTTGGTTGGAAGGCAAGATCGACAAGACGGGAGTGATGATCCACGACGTGATCTCAGAGGTGGATATGGGCAAGCCCGTCCTTGTGCGGGAAATCCCGTTCCAAAAAGGGCAGGACGAGGACTTGGAGGCCTTCGAGCAGCGAGTGCATGAGACGGAATGGGGCGTCGCTGTCGAAGGCGTGGGGTTGGTGCTGCAGGAGCTCACGGCCCAAAAGCAAAACTCCAACCCATAGGAGGCGTTGGGATGGTCATTCGGGGAGACAATGTTCCCATGTCCTCCTCGCTTTTGCCGTTGACGATTTCATGACTTCTTTTCTCACCACAAAACATGCTCTATACAAGCAAATAGACTGCTGAGCCCCAACTTGAACGGGCGTAGGAAATATACTCCGCTCGCCGATAGACCATTCTGGATGCAGTAACAGTTTTTCGGGGGAGCCAACGCCCCACAAAGTCCAACCAAAAAAAGCAAATGGCCACTCTTAGATCCAAATTGGACCCCCCCCCCCCCGAGGTGTGCCGAGCGCAGATCGGTCCCGAAACAAACCTTGAAAGACACAAAAAAAGCCGCGGAGCACGTTAACGCACGTTGAGAAAGGTGCAGGTGCTGGAGGCCGGGGATAAGGCGGAGTCTAGAAGGTTTAGTTGTTCGGCGGCATACAGAATCCATGCAATCTGGAAATTACAACCATGCTTCCAGGAATGTGGGCGCTGGGTCCCCAAGCCGATTTGCTTTTCCCAAGCTAGGGCCAGAGACTAAACGGCCATAACGGTGCCGCGGAGAGCGAGGTCTAAAAAACAAAGCAAAGCTAAATAGATTATTCTAACGCCCCCTGCTCGTCATAGCTGCCATCGACGTTCTGATAACGCTCAAAATCAAAAAGGAAATTAAGATATGCGTGTCCAAGTGGCGACCGCATCATGCGCCATGAACCACCGATAGGTAAGGGGCGCTTAGCATCCCGTATAGAGTCCAAAAGTACGAGCTCGCCAGGATGTGGAATCGCAATCTCGTCGTCTTTCTCTTTCGACCCGTTTGCCTGTCACATGTCATCGTCGGTTTGGCCCCAGTTTTGTTCGAGTCGCTGGAGTCGCTGGCTAAAGTGGTCCACCCACTGCGTATCGGAACCGCGCGACAAGGGCATACATTCCAGAATACGCCAAGGCACAATTGGTCTGCAGTGCAACCTCGAGGATCAGCAAGCAATCATCAAGCAAGCCGGAACCAGGCCTCCTCCAGGGAACCGGTCGACTCCACGATCCCATGCACGGTGGTAGGCCCGCTCCTGGCGCCAGGGGGACAAAGTGACAGATCCCAAAGCCAATTGCGCCGCCCGGTGGACAGTGTGGGCCTCCTCGAGCGAGACCATCCTCGTAACCAACAGGTCCACCGCTTAAGGCGAGTAAGCAAATCGTTCCTTGGATTTGCTTAGACCGGCAGTAGTGCAAACCCAGACCGATGGGGTCTGGTGGATATAGCATGTACATTCTGCGTTGTTGCTGCCCATCTATGCTGCTTCTAGTAATTCTGGAGTGCTATACGCCGCTGAGGAAGCGGAAAGACTCTTGACCGAGTTGCCTTCTTGCTTTGCTAAATTCAGGTCGAGGCAACTGGGCGACCCGTGGCTCGTCCCGCGCTGTGGAGTTCGGACGCAAGGCAGTCTTCTCCGGCGTCGGGTCCGGGGGGAGACAATTCATGGCTAGTCCTGGTGGATGGGGAGGCATTTTGCCCGCTGTTGTCGCTGGGTGGGTGCTGTGGAGTATAGACAAGTGTACAAAGTGCGTGGCCCTTGGGTTGTTGCTGGGTTGGGCATCGTTTCAGACACAATCAATCTAGTCGGGATATGCGTTGGCAATGGTGTGAACTTTTGCTTGTGGGATTGGCCATTCAAATGGCATTGTGTCAAAAGCCGCATGTCACTGGCCTCGAGTGGAGAAGCAGGTGCCGTCGCACCATGAGAACATCTACTCATGCATGATCCGAATATCTACTCGTGCATGATCTAAAGTTCTGGCTGAGCACGGCAGTGGAATCGGGACGAAGTGCCAGAGTGAGCATTCGTAAAGTACCTAGACCGCGGATGTATGTTCTGCGTCATCTATGTGTATCGGGCCGCAGATCTTGAGTCTTAATTTACTTATTCAACGGTAGAATAGCGTTTAAGTTGGCCCTAAATCAGCCTTTGACTGTCTTTTCGACACTAAGTTCTCTATATCATGACCACAAGTACTTGTACTGCTTCGACTTATACTCTTGTCTCCAGATGTATCGTGTTCGTGGAGCTGTCCCAGTTGAATTATCTCTATTACCTCTTCTTCCATTGTTTGCCCAGTACTTCTTGATATTTGATCGACCCTTTAGACCCATTTAGAACCCCATCAAGATCATCCTGTTATCTCTCTAAGACATTCAGACCTCGTCGGAGATATTCCTCATCCAACTGTGCATGCATACCGTTCCGTTTCCCGCTTTAGGAATCAAGTACGCGGCTGCGTGTCTCATACGAGGGGCGAATTACCCGTTCCTCACTTTCAGCTGTATGCAAGGCCCTGCATCGAGCGGAGATTCCTCGGAGGTGTCCAGTCACTGTGCGGTGAGTTTTCAGGCTACATGGTTGCTATATGGAGACCATCGGGAATATCGTTGAATTCAAGAAATTCAATGGCATGGGGATTTGGAAATCCTCGATCTTGAGAGAAGATGTTCCATGGGGTAAAATGTAGTCGTACATATTGACCTTGTAACTTTGTCTACTTTGATCGACAAAAAGTCCAATACATCATCAGTAGAAGCCCGATAGCATATGCCGGTTTTACCGATTTTGCCGCTCCGTTGAACCAGCATATCCTAAAAGTTTCTTGCCTTTTCTCACACCATCCCGAGGTCTGTTGGAAAAAGGTTCATCATTTTGGCTGAGGGAGATCCTTCGTGGAACCTTTCCGAACGAAAGACGATCATACATGCGTGAAAGTGGAACAAGTTGCCACAATCTAAATACTTTTACCGCCGCGAAATTAATACAAGGTTATTATTGCCACATGAGACTTAGAGGCAAAGCCCAGCGGGTATTAGCACACAGGTGGAAACTGCCTTATTTTATGATAGCCGTTCTAATATTTCCTCCACCAATGATAATTTCAGACGGACGGGCCAATCTCAAGCATCAGACTAGAGACTTGTCCGGGCCGTAATCTAGATCAAACATGCAGACAGGTCCTAACCTGTCAGATGACTGGAGATGCTCCAATGGTTTGCGAGCTTGACTCTTGTATAAACCTTGGAGGTTTTACATATGCTGGTCAAATCACTTCAAGACTAGGAGTTGTACGTACGGTGTATATTCAATTGCACCAAGCCCACAGGTGGAAACCCGCCCGGTACACCAAAAGGCCTCTCAATCCGACTTGACTGTACTTTTGAGCCCAAGATACCTCCTTAGCCTTGATTTCAAGCCGCTTCGTGGGTACTTTTTGACCCATTGTGACGGCCTCTCCGGTTCCCCGAGCCGTGAAAATGGTGCTTCGTATAGATAATAGATGATCGAATTGCCGACCTCGGGAAGACCTGCAAAGCATACAGCTTGGGAGCACGCACTTGTCAATCTACTTCTTTGTCTGGCCATGTAGGTCATTCATATTCTCCACATGTCCACAGGCAACAACAGAACAGAACAGGGATTGCTTGGTCATGATTATCTCAAGTTCAACGTCTCTCGCAGAGGGCGTCGCTGATCTCCGTCGCGAGGTACAAGTGGAGACCAACCGGTTTCCACACCCCGAAGGCCCAAATCCCAACCCTCGGAACACAGCATGGGGAAGAAAAACGATGATGATGAGATCTAGCCGGACGAATTTCCAAACCCGGCCCAGCGTCCCCAGCGTTCCAGACAGGCCAGGCCACAAACAGAGGCTCGTCCGGGTCTGCTGAGACCACAATTTGCCAGGCATGGCAGGGGGCCACATGGACCAGGACATTGACCACAGGCTCCACCGTCTGTCAAGGAGCTGCCCTAGCGCGTGGCCGGCTCACCTTTCACCCACATGGCCAAAGGTCCCAAGGGTCGGTGCGCGGCGCAAGACTGGCGCAGGTCCCAGCAGGTTGTAATAGCGTGCTGGATCTAGTTTAGGGTTGGAGCTTGCGAGGTCAGGCAGCAAATAGGAGCGTCTCGCCGTCATACCCGCCCACTGGTGCCGCCGTGATCGACCGTCGTTCTTGTCCCTGCAATATTAATCGATTCCCACGATCGTGCTGGGCCGCAAGCTGACAATGCTGGGCCGTTCTGTTTAGGGCCGATAGAGGGGTTGTCCATTTGCCCAGAGGCTTCCCCAATGCGGTGCACTCCCCTAGCGTCACCACAAGTACGATCGTTGTTCCTCCACTGCTCTTCCATGGCTTCCTCGGCCCACCGGAAGGCCTCTTGTCCTCTTTGGTCCAGCTGTCAAACCCTTCGTCGATCAGGTACCTTCTGCCGATGATCTCATGGGTGCTCCATATGTCGGCTAAATCCTATTTACCCTTGACTATTGCGCCCTAATGTTTGCTTTTTCCCGTTGCTTTTGGTCTATTGATCAATCCAGGAAACTCTCAGCAAGACCCCTCCAATGGGATCCTCTCTAGTTCAAGGCTGAGGAATTGTTCACAGGACGAGAGGCTGAAAACCCGCAGCCCTCAGCTCCGCATCTGCACGCCCCCTTTGATCTCGTCCGCGTTCCCACTCTAGGCAATTTCCCCATCAGCCGGGAAGCGGATCCCCCGTGTTTTTCTCTTAAGCTTTCTGCGTCTAGGACGGGCGTACGGACTTGGCCTGCGAGTGCCCAGGCTGCCTAGGCTGGTGAGCCTTGGTAGGCTTGTGAGACGTGCTAGCCCTAGTTTCAGCTGTGCCAACTGCACCGGCCACTATCCAACTTATCCCCAACTGCGGAGTATAAAATCTTGTATCTTGGAAGGATCTTTACTTGCAGATGTCCAGACTCTCATCCTTAGTCACATTTGGGGTCCACTCAGACCCGATTTCACGAACAGGACGTTTCCGGGCTTGATGTCGACTCGCGCCGGCGCTTCAGGTTTGCCGCCAAAGATAAGCTGAGCGGGCACCTCCGACTCGCCATATCTCCGATTGAATGAGCTGATCTGCCGAGACATTCCATTGTCATCATTTCCGCTACCCATCTCGGCTTGGGTCCTTCCGAAGCTTGGACCTGATCTGTGGGAGAGGAAACCGCCCTAGAGCCCCATGTTGATGATCCATCTGGGTTCCACTTGGACGGGATTGTGTTCGACCAAATCCGTCGGAAGAAACCCGTGGATGGTTCAGGGTGGCACGTCCCAGCTCCAATACCAGCCTCTTCCGTAGAAAGCGCATAGAAGCAAAGACTGAGTGGAGATGGACCTGGAAAAAGCTGATCCAGTGATTGACAGACGCTTTGATCACCGGTCAGGATCGGCCCCCTTCTTCCCCCCTCTGGTCCTCCATTCCCCCCTCCTTGTCTTCTGGAATGGAGACCAAGACGCCAGGGCTCGTGCCACCGACGAGTTACGAAGTTGAATTTGTCGCAGTCAGATCCCCGTGCCTGTGGCTGTGACGGGAGGATCGTCATCGACATAGAAGATTACTCTGTCAGAGAATAAATTTCTAATTTCCTCCCCGAAAAAAGGGACCGCCCCTTTCATGTTCGCCGAGACCCGAGGCTCATGGGAGATCCTCTAGGGAATAAGGATTAAGTAAAATAAGCCCAGGATATGATCCTCTCCATCCCATCTCCGAATTGTACGGGTGGGGAAAAGCCAAGGGGCCATTGGGAGTACGACGGTAGAGGATCTGGAATACTACCTTGTGGATAATGTCATGTCCACGGAGCCTCTGAGAAGCCTTGATTACATGTTGGGTCCAATACCCTTGTTCATCATGTTCGCCCCCCCCCCCCCCCCCCCCCCCCCCCCCTCTGCAAGTCGAAAGGATGGGGGAAAAGTACTACAGTACGGGCACGAAGTAGGCAAACTGGACATATGCTCCGCTCGCGGAGGCCAGCGAGACCCATTTCAGCGAGACAAGGCCCAAGGGCGTTTGCGCATCATTGGACTGGTCTCGTATTGGTCTCGCCGATCAGGATCGCTGCAGTTGGCTTTTGTACAAGCACTAAAATAGAAATCGAGAACAGGAAATTGTGATGTTGGAAAAATAGGAATTTCCAAAATGCGAAAAAAATGCTTCCCACCCCAAAAAAGAAAAAGAAAATAGAATTCAGATTAATAAATAGTCACTAAATAGTCAAAAAGAGTTAAATACTTAAACCGATGGCTAAAGGTCACTGGTTAATCTCCGCACATCCTGGATCCAATAGTCTGGGTCAGCTTCACCCCACTCACGACACTTTACTTTCCTACACTTTCGTTCTGAACCGCCTCTTATTAAATACGCTGGATCGTTTCCGTAGCTCTTGCTGTGCTTTTTGCTGTTGATGATGAGACTGTCGACATTATCACGTTGATTTGCGGAGCGTTCCGCATCGTCCTCGGCTCTCTAGTATCTGGAGAGCGGACCCTACAGGCATCATGGACCAACAATATCATCAGTCTCAGGCCGCCATGGGCGGGTTCTTCGATTCCATGCAGCAGGACTCCAGCATGTCTGCTTTCTCACTGTTCGGATCTACTCAATACCCTGAGAGTGTGGCATTTTGGCATGATCCCAACGCAACACCAGTGATGGCTGTTCCAACGTCATACCCACCAAAGCAGCCCACCATTCTCCAGCCCCTCCCAGACCAAAAGAAGCACAAACGCACTCGGAGCGGATGCTTTACGTGTCGTGCTCGTCGTATTAAGTGTGATGAGACTCGTCCGGTCTGCGAGCGATGTCGAAAGGGAAGCAGAGATTGTGTCTATCCATCGCCAGCGGCAACCTCATCCAAGGTGGGGGGTCGTAGTGCTCCCAAGGCACGATCCGCACGCGCTTCATCACATGGTAAAGAGTCTCCTGACAAGGTAGGACATGATGAGCCTAGTCCACTCGAACCTATACTTGACGAAGAAGAACCCGACGCCGCCGCCGCAGCGACTCTTCCCTCGCCTTCTAGCAGCGGCACAGGTCAGTTTCGTCCAGATTTTGAGAGGAGACAGAGCGAACCATCTCCCAAGACTCAACACGCAAAGCGGCCATCAGATCCGGGGCTCTGGAATCTCGACCATATGGGGAGTTCACCGTCGGCGGAATCGTCTCCTTACGAATCTTTGAGCGTACGGTCGGCCAGCATCAGCCAGACAGTTGCGGATCTAATGAGTGCAGCGAAGATACCGGATGATGTTCGCTTCTACTTGAATTTCCATCAGGAATTTCTCACACACGAGCACTTCTTCTTGAGACGGCCCAGTGCTCCCTTCATTCAACACCACCTCATCGAGCTGGCTTTGCAGTATGATCCTCTGTTGTACGCTCTGGTAGGATTCGCAGCGTACCACCACACTTTACAAACCCCCGGAGGCAAACTATATTCTTTCTTAAAGTATTACAACAAAGCCCTGGCCCTTTTGCGAAAGTCTCTTGGATCCGGGGAAGAGCACAGTCTCGCAACTCTCTGCACCGTTCTTGTCCTAACAACATTCGAGGTGAGTACAACGAAAATAGTTACCCCGTCATAACAACATGAGATTTCGAATTGTCTAACAAATGATTGTTTGGTAATAACAGGAGTACATTGGAGACTGGGTGAACCTCATTGACCACCACCGTGCTGCACACGCACTAATGAGAGAATTGCTGACTCCCGAATCCTCTAACCTCATTGAACTACACACGAATATTTTCTTATGGTACGCACGATTCGACGTTGTGGTGGGAATCATTGCCGGAACGGAGGCAATTCTGCGTCGGGATTGGTATATTGCAATCGAACAACATGCTGCGGAGCAGGCGGCTCTTTACCCCGACGATCCACACAAGCAGTTCAACCTAGTTGCTTGTATCAACCGCCGATTTGGCTTGGATATGGCATCTCTATACGCCAAACTGTCTCGTGGAATGATTCCTTACGACGATTTCGTCCAGCAAAACGAACAACTTGGCGAGACTATGGAGAAAGCAAAGGATATCATGAGGAGATTCAATGACTCGGAGCATGTCGTTCGTTCATTTCCAAATAAACAGCCTCTCACAGAAAACGATCCTTTGGATCCCTATGTGCCTGGGGTGTTGTACGAGGGTCCAATGTGGGATGCAAACTATATCTGGATTGACCTCTTATCAACAGAGCTCATGTACAAGTATCAGACGATGCTAGCAGTGCAGCAGCCCTTGTTGCCAGAATTAGGCAGGTTGGCACTAGAGCAGTGCCAATTGATGGAAACGATCGTGCGCTGGCCGCATAAGCCCAATGGCGCCTGCATTGGATTCAAGAATGCAATTGGCCTTGCCAGTCTGTTCCTTCCAAGAGAGCCAAAGTATCAAAATTGGTCTCAGCGCAAGCTCGCAATGATGGAACAGCATGGGTATGTTTAAGATTAACTGCATCGCCCCCTCCCCTTTATGCTTCCAAGTGACTAACTCATGGGCAATTAGGTATATCATCCCTCCCAAATTCCGCGAAGTCCTTTCCATGGTCTGGCAAAACTCCGAATTTATGAACTGGTGGCTTTTTAACAACGAAGACTACCCCGACATCGTCCGCCAGATCCGCGAGATGACTGACGAGCGCCTCAAACAACCTCGCGACAACTTCCGTTCCGACGTCCGCGATCTCAAAGGGCTCTTCTGGAAACTCAATGTCGATGAAGGCGATGAAGACTACAGCCCTCCCCACAATGAACAAAAATAGCGGCACAATCTAGCTTTGGATTCCCGCTAGTGTGGAAATAGAGCGTTTGTCTCGGGGACCCTTATTAGGGTTCGCCGCCCGTGGTGACGCGTTGGCTGAGCATCTCAGCCGTCTCGGGCGGGGGCCACGTCACGATCTATGCCCGAACTACAGCTTAAATAGCTTCGCTTTTAATGGGCCCCCATTATGTATCGACCCGCTGAGATGTGGATCGGCCCGTTATTACATGCCGAGGTTGCTGCGACTTTCTCCCGCTGGGGAACCGGACGTTGCCCAATTTCGGCCCACTGTTTCAGTCTTCAACCTTAAATGTGCCGATGAGAGAGCCAAGGCTGATCTGACGAACGTCTACGAGTACGGAGAACACCGGTTGCGTATTCTACACGTATACGCCCCAGTTCTTTCCCAGTTCCTGACCCCTTTCTTCCAACCTAACGCATATGATTCCTTGTTTTCTTGCGCCCTTCTAGATACCCGCTGCCTATGCACCCTCCGCGCTCCTCTCCTCTCCTCTCCTATCTGCACACTTCTTCCAATCTAGGGCTTTTCTCTCTTGGTCATGACTTGACGTGTACATTTTCAACCATATACCCGGCTGCCTAGAGGCTTTTGAACAAAAATGCATTGGCGTGTTTTTTCGGCGAATCCTGTTGTCCTTTACCTATAGATGCTCGAGGCGTTTGATCAACCATGACAAAACAAAATTTCGTTGAACAGATTTTCCAATTCAGTATGATCTACTGTACTTCAAGATTGACCCGCAGATACCTCGGCTTTCATGCTGCTGCTGCTGCTGCTGCCGTTGCTGAGCCACCCTTGGCATCCGGATTGCACCCAGCCTTCCACGGAACCTCTTCGGCCCTAATCACTGTTTCCAATCCACCGACCAATTCACCACCTGAAAGACCAAACTCGGCTCCTTCGAGATCCTCCCCCCACGGCAATGCGTCCACATCTATCTCCCAGCCAAGGAGAGACTTGAGGATCACGCCCGCCCCGGCCTTGCTCATGACCACATTCATTTCCTTGCAACGTTCGTCACAAACACACTCGACACAGCCCTGAGGCGACAGACAAGTACACGCTTCAATGCGTGCTACAGCCCGTCTTAGCAACACTCCAATGAACTCGAATGCCTTGCTCGCGATCCCCGAACCACACGATCCCCCCTTTGCGTCGTAAAAAGTGAGCCTGGCTGGCCGTTGCCTTGCCGGTGGTTGCAGGGTCTTCTGGAGATCGGCTCTCGAGGCGGATCCCGATGACTGCCGGAGTGGCCGCCCAAGCTCCTTTTTAGCGACTTTACACTCTGTTCGTACATCGCCGGGTGACGATATCACAAACGATGGGAGGAGTGAGAGAACTGCGTGCTCTGCCGCGTGGATGGCTGCCGCGATGTTGAGCCTGTGCGACTGTAGGATATCTATCGCCCGCGTCGGAACGTCTAGCCACATGCCTTTCGTAAAGATGTCTATAGGCGGGTTGTCGACCTCGACGGCGTCCAGGATGCGGCCGCGCTTGTCGACTTTGAAAAATCCGTAGACCACGGCGTGGATCTGGACAGAGCCGAAGAATGCGCGGTTTGGGTTCGGCTCTGTGCTGACTGGCCGCATAGTTTCTGTCTCGATAGGATCGATGTCTGTGAAGTCGCGCTGCTGTGTGCTCCAATCCACGTGTACGCGGAGAACGCGCGCGAAGTGTTTCTCTGGATTCAGTTCCTGGACGATGTAGGTTTGGCCTTGGTGGAGGAAGATGCCGCCTTCGTAGATAGTGAAGAAGGCGCGCGAGGCTTCGACTTCTTCCAGGACTATGTTGCGGTTGTTTGTTGTGTCGATTACGGCGAAGTGGTGGTCCTCCGTATCACGAATAGAGACACAGCGTGATGGATGAGGGCGGAATCGATCGTGGCAGTGGTAGAATCCCATGCTATCTTTAATTAGGCGTGTTGGTGTGAGCGTGAAGAGTCTGTCGCCAAAATAGACGTTGTCCTCGTCGGGGCGAATAGGCATTTCAAACGCGGCGCATTGAACATGACCCTCTAATATAAGCTCGTTGTCCAGGTCAATTTGTAGTGCGCAATTGGGGCGCGTGAAGATCTCCTCTGGGTTTTGCATATAATGCTGATCGGTTGGATACCGGTCTCCAATGAGCACCGAGAGTGAGTCTTTATTGCGTCGTCCGGCACGGCCACTCTGTTGGCGCAGGTTAGAGATCGAGTATGGAAAGCCCAATGTGATGACTGCATCCAATGATCCGATATCAACGCCAAGCTCCAGAGCATTGGTCGCAACAATACCCATCAGCTTTCCCTCGAACATCTCTTTTTCAATCTGGCGGCGATCCTGAGGACTATAACCCCCACGGTATCCCATAACCATCTTGCCAACCTCGGGTCTCTCGATAGCTTTGAACTCATTGCGTACAGCTTGAAGTAAGATTTCACACAGCTTTCTGATACGGCAGAAAGCTATCACTCTCACACCCCGCAAAATCAGTTGGCAGAAAAGACGTGCAGTCTCGGCCACGCTATCTCCGCGACCAGAAGTCGGGTCTGTAGGGTCCTTGAATGGTGTGTTCCAACAAATGAATTCTTTGCGACCAGAGGGGGACCCATCAAAATCAACCAGCTTCACATCGTCGATGCCGAAGATTGATTTCATATGCTCCTCAGGATTGGCGACTGTTGCTGAACATGATATGAACTTGACATGTCTATTTCCAACAGCAGCACAGATTCGTCGAAGCCGGCGCATGATAAATGCGACGTGAGACCCGAATAGACCATTATAAACATGAAGTTCATCCACGACCACGAATTTGAGGTTCTTCAAAAAGGTACGCCATGAACTTTCCTGGGGCAGTATGGTTACATGAAGCATATCCGGATTTGTAAAAATGATTCGTGCTTCGTCGCGGATTAGATTTCGACTGCCCATTGGTGTATCGCCGTCGAAGGTCTCAACTAGAGTGTTTTCCAGGCCATTCATGTACTGGAGAAGGTCCATCATACTTCGTCTTTGATCTTGAGCAAGGGCTTTTGTCGGGAAGATGTACATTCCTCTGCTATCTGGGTCCTTCTCAAGCTCATGGAGCATGGGTATCTGGTAAATGAGTGATTTTCCAGAACTTGTTGAGGTTGACACAATGACGTCGTGGCCATCATACAAGTGATTAATTGCTTGAGCTTGATGCGAGTAGAGCTCTGTGATGCCTCTCGTGTTGTATAAAGCATTGACAAGGTTTTGCGAAAGCTGAAACGTTAAGTCACCGTGGACAGGAGATAAAGCATCAAATACCCGATGCCCTTCAGGGACAATTTGCGCATGATACCATTCCATTTCTCGAATTTCGGTGATGATTTCGTCAATAGACTTGCGTTCCTTCGGTATAGTTGGAGGAGGCCTTGAAGCCAGAGCTGGGGTGTTGCTATGACTGCCGGGAGGAGTAGGGATAAAAGCATCCTTTTCTTGTTCTAAAAGCAGCGATGGATCAATAATCTCATCTTCACAACGGACCAAGAACGCGTCGATCGCTTCTGAAAATTTTGCGTTGCGTTTCTCGATGAGTTTCAGCATCTGCTTTTGGCTGTAGACCGGCATCTTCAAGTCCTCATCCCTCATCCGACGAAAGGCCTTCGTAGGCTCTCCGGTTTTAGGATCTTGCACTTCTCTTTTGAGGTCACCATCCAAGAATTCGAATAGCAACACATTCTTGTTAATTCCAAGGCCACTAGATTGGGGTTCTTCTCGGTCTTGCAAGGATTCTGTATTCCAGGAATCCCTCCCTTGATTCCGTCCATAATCCGCAATATCCTTGTCACCAACTGTCATCACTTCAAGTTTTGCCTCGTCGACATATTCGAAGCGAACAGCTTGTGGGACAAGCACTTTGACTCTGGCGATATCTTCAGCAGTCAGTTCTTGACCTTGACCAAGCTGAGCTTGAACAGCCCTTTTGATGTTCTCAAATGTCGTCGCAAAATGCTTTCGCGTACAGCAAAATGTATAGACCAGATTTAAGGCGCGGTGAGTCTGTGACAGACGCTTGAACTCATCGGGCCACGGCGCGATGGGCGTTCTCTTCTTTGGCAACTTAGGCTTGGACTTCGCGGTCGTCGTCTTCTTTGGCTGATCATTATTATTGCTCCTGCCTTTCGGCTTTTTGGCCCCCGAAGCGCTCGCATCATCCTGCTGAGATTCAGCTTCGGAGGGCGTGTTTGTTTCTGACGCGTTCACGGGCAACTCTGCTATATGTGCCGATTGGTGATCTGCATCATGGTCCCTTTTCCGCTTTGTAATTTTGGCGGATGCAATCGACATGGGCTGGGCCATATTGGCTCCCCATTGTTGTTTGTCGAGGTTGACGATCGAAGACGATCGGTGGATGGAGATCGCCAAGACACGCAGCATCGGGCGTTCGATCAGAACGCGAAGTCACGTGCGCAATTAGACCCCAAAAGGGAAGCGCAGTACAAGCGTGAAGATGACACTGTGGTGATGATCGAGGCACACAATCCCAAAAAAAGTCGGAAGAACAGAAAGCCTTGGAAGAAAAGGAGCGGCTAAAATGATAGACTTGGGGGTGGGGGTTTGTTCGATATTCAACGCCCGATCTTAATTATTCCAAGGTTACAGCTCAAAGTATTTTCCGCCATGATACAAGCTCGTTAGCTAATAATTTTCACTGGACTTACAAAAATGTCACAGTGACCCTCGTTTCCTTCCCCTTGAGAGTATCTTTTGAGCTTCCAGCAGTAAAGTCGATACTCCCTACGTTGGGGTCAATATGATGCGCCATGCCAATAAGAGTTGGATTTACTATTGAGGACTTGGCTCGCTTTAGGGTCGTTTTGATTAGAGCAGCCTCAAGGCTTGTGAAATTCATTTTTAATTGGCACTAACTATTTCTTTTCAAAATATCAGATTTAGTAGTTTATGAACTTCTTGTTTGCCACTTAGTTGCAATCACGGGTTCAATTGGCTTGTGCTCAAAGCAAGGTACTCGTATCACCCATCATTATTGGCACAAGACCATGCAGCAGAGCCCCCTGATTGCTTGTAAGAGTCAATGATATCCACTATGGAGCCATAAGTCCCTGCAATGGTTAGGAAGAAGCCTGAAATAATCATAAAAATACTCCAGGCTACTCCCAAGTACCATTTCATAGATTTTTCTCGTTTGCCAGTTTCCCAGTTATCGTACAGCCACATGCAGCCCATGGGTTGGAAGCTCAACGAGGTTGCAAAGAGAGCCCCTATTAGTGACACCAGTCCACTGAACACTGGTATTGCGCTTGCAATGATATAAGCAACCATACAAACGGAGAACGTAGAGCCAAACCAGGCAACGTAATGAAGCAACGTGTGTTTAGTTAGATGTGAAGTTCCTCGCACCAAACGCATGAAAATATGCTTAGCCGGCATCTGTATCATGATTAGAATCAGAGTTTGAAAAGAAGAAAGAAGACTTTCAAGCCCAGAAAAGCTCACATGAAGCAATACCACTGCTGATCCACATAATCCCGGAAGAGCGATTCCATAACTTATCTTCTTGATAAGTATTCCAGCAGAGCCTAGAGCTGGCGAAGCAACTTTCGATCCGCAATAATAGTATATCAATACGCCACAAAAGATATAGACTACCGTAATCAAAGTCTGACAGATTGCTAGCGCACGGTTATAATCTCTTGGGTCGCGCATTTCAGCAATTATATTGAAGAATGCCGGTGCTCCAGCGTATGCCAACACAAGCGTAGAAATCGCACTGACCGCATCGGCAAATGATGGTTTGCGAAAGAGTTGATAATCTGACAATGGAATAACACCTGGTGTTGTCACAGGAGGGTGACCTTGGATTCCGACGGCGATAGTGACAATGAGAACTATTCAACGTTAAGATGAGATTTCATTTGAGAGTTTCAACATACCTCCAGTAATAATACATCCTGCTCCGAGCCATGCAAGCCAGCTAATACGGTTGAGAGTCTGTATGCTTGAGAATAGCATGGCAATGATGGCTGCCACAGCGACAAACACAGCTGTGCAGGCTCCGTGGTCGGAAAGGGCATTGAATGCAATTGAAATGCTTAATATGGCCGATCCTCCTGTAAATGTCCAGTCTTGTGCTGAATTAGATTCTCTTTTATGCCTTTGGTAATGCAAAATACTCAAATATCAATTAATAGTTTGGGCTACTCACATAAGACATATCCTGCTCCAGCTATTTCAAACCCCAATCTTCCAAAAAGCATACTTCCCACATCGTCGACGCCATAGACTTCCGGATGTCGTAATTTGAATAAACCCACAATCCAGTTAGCCCAAGTTGTCATACCGCCGATGACCAGCAGCATTATGACACCCGGTATTAGCCCAAGGGTATCAAATACTTTAGGTATTGAGAGAACACCTAAGCCGATTTGGCATTTGATCATTATAGCTGTGGTTCCCAGCCATCCCATCTATGCTCTATTAGTGGTGAATCTATGGGGGGAAAGAGACAAGGCGGACATACAGTTCGATAGTTTGTATCGCCCTCTTGAATCTCACCGAAGACAGCATCTTTCTTGATGACCTTGCCCTCCAAAACTTCGCCAATTTCTGGCTGGGTGGGTGCAGCTGTCTGAGGACCTGGAATTGCAGTCTCGCGCTTTTCCATGATGATCCAGCGATTCTAAAGGAACTTTTAACAATTATAGTTTATGAAAAGGGGGATAAATATTGGTATTGCTGGGGGACAATTGTTTTCCGACAGTTAACTTGTATGCGATGAAGCGTTTTTGAGCATTGGTAAGTGGGTCTTCATGGGAAGTTTGTTTCCATCAAGGAACTGAAGACTATTAAGCCCTCTGGCCAGGATGAGAAATCTCACCTGGTGGACACTGTAAATCATACCCCGTGTAATTATTGAAGAATGTCTCACAAAATTGTTTATGTTACATCTCTAACATTCCTTAGGTTATGTTGTGCTTTGGAACAAAATAATTTCTTATCAAGGAGATTCTAGTGTCTCGGAAGCAAGATCATCCCTAGCATTAGTTGGGTTTTGCATTCATTCTCGATTGCCTCTATTCAGACCAACTTGCATAATTACGGTACCGCATGACGTTATGCATAAAGGGGCCCTGGATATCGAGATATCTCGACAAAAGGAATGATTGATTGTAAGATATCTTATAGGCGGCTCTTCGAAGCTCTTTTGGCTACTGAATCTACCAATTCACGAACTTTGCCAGCCACTCCGTAGCTCACAATATAGCCAACATGACCAAATCCGTAGGCGTGCACAGTGTCTCCTTCAGCTTCCAAACGAAAGCCTCCCTTTCTTCCAGGCCTGAAGCCCACGATGTCTTTCTGTAAATTATTTTCCAAAGTGATAGAGTCAAGTTTACCCTTTGTGAGGGTTTTCACTCGTTTGAGGATATCGGGCCTCAATTTCTCGTCAACTTGGCTGTCCTGAGACCCATGCTGTGCTACACCTCCGACGATGGCACCTTGACTAAACATGCGAGGTATGACGTAGGTGTAGTGAGAGCCTTGATGCATTTGTAGTTCATCAAAATCGGTGTCAATGAACATGGTCTGCCCCCGAATTGCCTCGACATTTTTGTCTTTAGCAAGGTGGAAAGCCCCCAGACCGGATGCGTTTACAACAACCCTGGCTCGAGTGATCGCCTTGGCCTCTTCAATCGATATCAAAGTTCTCCGAATGAAAGTAACGCCCCTTGTTTCCAGCTCACTTTTGACCCATGGCAAGAAAACAAGTGGATTCACTCCCATAGTTGTGTATTCAATGCCGACATTGGCACCCTTTGGCAACTGGTCTTCATGCAGTCTGCGATATCGCGGCACAATATTCTTATACCAGATACTCGAGTCATCATGTCGATCGTCAAAGTATTCAGTTGCTTTCATTACCTATAACAAGCGTCATTAGCCTTCCATAAAATCTATTTGACGTATCTTCTCACTTGGACACCACTCGTTGGATCCCTGTGAGCTAGAGCCCAGTAGTACTTAAAGCTCTCCGTTTGAAGGCGCTCGTTGCCAGAATCTGGGCAAGGATAGATCGCAGCTCCGGCCCTGCTATTCATTATTATCTCGGTTCTTTGGATATTATCATGTGAGTCTTACCATGGACTTGCCCAGTCTTGACTATCGTCTCCTGGTAGATCCCGCGCAACAATAGTTACTTTGTAGCCCGCATCGGTCAGAGTCAGGGCTGAAAGGAGACCAATAACCCCCGATCCGATAATAGCAACTTCCATCTTGATAATATTCTAATGAGGTTTAGAAACTCAAGTCGCTTAGGGGAGGAGATTATCTCTCAAATAGTTTCTTGAGATTCAACTGTTTTATCTTATCTTTGGCGGGTCTGCGCGGAACCACTTGCCCATCTCCACATGCATACATAGAGTGCTTCGCCAATTTCTCCGCGTTTCGGCAAAACCCCGATCTGATATCTTTGTTCATGGAGCTGGTTTCCCAAGTATGCAGGATCCGTATCTCCATGGATGCTTTAGACCATAAGTGAAATATCGTTCCAATTTGAGTATATTCCTTGACTGTGAGGATATTGGTGTAATATTTAAGTTCATCTAAAAACCACATGCTATAACATCGTCTATACTCCTGGCACTTTAGTCATTGAAAAAAGTTAAGGTAACTTGGAAGACTATATCTTGCGCTCGAGTTCGTCCTATCCAGCAGTTCATTGAGAAAGCTAACTAATCCCGCGAATCAAGGTTTCAAGCGAGGACAAGCCAATTTTGTTGAGATCTTAAAACATCTACCCACGTGGGAAGTGGTTGACTATCATCTCGGGATAGCTGCTCATCTTGTTTAATCCATATTTCACGCATAATCCGCTTAGCCTCTTCAAAGGGAGTAATGTCGGTCTTGAGAGCCATCAGATCGAGCAACTCCAGGGTTTTCTCCCGTTGGGGCCGAGACAAGGCTTCACAACCAGCAACAAATAGCGGCCATAAGGTGCTGGGACCAGGGCTGGTGGAGTGGTTGCAATCGGTATAGTATGTATTCATTTCAGAAATGACTTTGTCCACTTGGCTCTCCAACATAGTCGGATGAATTCCTCGCACTCTTCTATAGAAGAATATCACCAGCGCATAGTTTAGAGCCCGGCCCATGTTTATTTTGTATGATTCCTGTTTTCGTATGAAGTGGAGGTCCATACGGCGGGCATGTGATTGTATCACGTTTTCCAGGCGAACTTCACGCTTTTGAATGGCCTTCATAGCTTGCGAGGAAATCTGCACATCAGAATCTTGCGCTGCTTTCACTGCGCTCATGATATTTGATAATCTCGTGGTTTGTGATACCAAACTCAGCCATGTCTCAGACATCCCATAAACATGATAACTAAGGCTTTCAGAAGATTTTCGAGAGTCATGTAGATGAATGTCGAAAAGATCCAACTCACGATCTTTTGGATCATTAATATTCAATTCATGCTCAGCGCCTTCAAATCTAAGAAACTCATCCAGTCTGAGACCACGGTCATGTATCGATGCCAGTGTATCTTGTCTGGGAAGAGCTTGTGTCTGATATGGCAAAGCGATACTTTCAGCCAATGAATCTGTCGATGTCTGGTTGTGAAGCACGTATGTACTCTCGCCAAGGATTCGAAGCCAGGCATACACATTGAAAAGAAGACGATTTTTTCTAGAGATATTCCGCTTTGACAACCCGCGGGATACCAGCAGATATTCGGCATCTGTTAGGTATAATCGCGCATCTTGAGCTTTGTTAGAAAGTATCTACTCGAAATTGCCACCGTCAGTCAAATGAAACCTTTGAAAGCAGTCATTCCGTTTTCTTACCGCGCACTCCGTTAAGCCAAAAGAAGCCATCATTTGATCCTTGAGCTTTGCTTTCCTTGGGCCTCCGGTCTCTCTTTCGAGAGAAATTCTCATGTTATTTTTCGCAATTATATAGGCATTCTCATATGCCGACTTCCAATGAGAGTTTGAGTCACAGTCTTCCGTTACTATCCTTTGACTTGAAACAAGATGACAAGACGCACAAGCGAGAAGACTAAAAAGATTTGCGAGGCGAGCATGGCTTATGCTCTCCGATTCCATGACTTGCAATTGCCCCAAAGTCTCCAGCGCAGCTGGAATGTTCAAAATGCTCCAGGGGCTTTTCTTGGGAGAAAATATTGTCAGTGTTGGGATAACAGCTTGTTCAAAGTGTCTGATTAAAAATCCAGCATCTTTCAAGACATCTGACGGAATATCTTCATTTGAGATGTCCCTGTAGTTCGACATTCGTGTACCCAAACTATCAGCATTTTCAGGTGCTGCCCCCCTAGAGTGATTATCACAAGAGTCCTGTGTGAAGTCAAAGCCTACTTCGTTACCAATTGAGGACTCTGATATGATATGACTCAAGTCTCCGTCTAGACTAAAGAGATCAGACCACTGCAGTAGACCATCTTCGGGGAAAGGCACTCCAGGGGACGAAATTGCAGGCAGAATGTTGGCTGATACATCGATAGGGAAGTAATCGTCCACATTCGACCTTTGTTGATCAAATTTGTCAGCTTGCTGGTCTTTTGTTGTCGAGGCATCAAACACATTGAAAGGCCCCACGGTATGCTCGCCTTCTGAGCCAAGTGTTTCAGAGCAGGCATCGATTTGCTCTAAAGAGATGTCAACGGAACCACATAGAAGGCCGCTGTTGACTACATTGTTCATGTGCCTGCGATTGCTTTCTATTTACTCGGTAAGAATATAGCCTTCGAAAATGCTAATGTTGTTTACAATTACCAGAGTACATAAAGTGCCTCGTATCGGCGCTCACTTTCGGGTTCCTTTTGCTTTTTCTGCCGGGATTTCCATAACTTGAAAATGGCATCCAGCTAATACCACTAGGGTAGCCATCGCATATGAGACTCTTGCTTGTACATTCACGACATGAAGGGAGTGTCTTGTCGCATTTGACATGTCGACGTCTGCAGGTCCTGCAACCTCCGAGAATATTGCTGCGGCGAGACGGCGATCTCCGAGTCGGCAAGGCCTTGGAAGAGGACATGGCTCAAAGGCCGCAATAGATCTGCATGAAAGAATATTGAAGGCTTCATCGACGCAAAAAGAGTATATGGGAGGGTTCGGAGGTTGCAGGAAGGAATTGACACATTTGGTGCCAAGTGTGCAAGTCGTTCCGGCGTCGGAGGAGGGGAAATGCCAAGCCGGAGCCTGTTGCCTCTTCTCTCTCATCCACTGACCTGGACCGACACTCATACGATGGGACGACTGATAAGATCACCTCTTATTTCTTTAATGGTTTTATTTAGAAGATTGTTTACGGCCTCTTATCTTTCCATTTAGTCGAACGTTCAGTATCATCCGTGCCTGCGGAATTCGCCTAGATGACAATTGTTTCTATAGATTCATCCGTGGCATTCTCCCAAGATCCTTGAAGTTCATACTTTTGAAAGCATCGCTGACCTCTGCCCCCTTGAAATCTGCTTATTCAAATTAAGTCAGCTCATTGTCCCAAAATTAGCATCTATCAATTTTCCAAGATTGTTCTGGGGACTATGACCGAGAACAAACTACTGATAGGACGTGCCATGCTTTGCGAATTATGTATGCACAGCTGGGTTACGCATCATTTCAGATTCTTTCAACATTTTGACTGCCATCGCTATTCAATTACTTGACTCAGATAACCAGGAAGAACTTTGCTGTAAGATTAGCTACAGATAGCGGCTTCGGCATTTTGAGCGCGACCCCTCACCTTTGTCCTCGGATGTAGATAAGAGGGGAAACAAGAATCATTTTGCCTCGATCTAGGGATATCCAGTGGCTTTGAAACTCGCCGCATTACAATAGCTATTCAATTAAACACCGAATCATGTCGGATCCCTCTGTACCTCATTGGAAACCTCTCGTTCTTGAGAAGAGAGCAGCACAATATGCTCTCATTCCTACTCAATGGCGCCTTCCAGCATCGGCTCTAGAGAATCCACCCTTATCGAGCATTGAGTCCATTCGCAAAAGTGGTATTCTTTCTGCAGAGGAGCTTGCATGGACAGAAACAACCGACATACAGGAACTTGTCTCTCTCGTGGCTTCTCAACGTGTAACCAGTGAAAAACTCACCATTGCATTTTGCAAGCGGGCGGCAATCGCACAGCAACTTACCAAATGCCTGACTGAGATCCTCTTCGAAAGAGCGATTAGTCGCGCGAGAGAATTGGATGAGCATCTCTCTCGTACAGGACAAGTGGTCGGTCCTTTGCATGGAATTCCCGTTTCGATTAAAGACCGATTTGATATTGAAGGACTGGACACTACTGTCGGTATGGACTCATTTATGACTCTAAATTTTCATATTCTTGCTCATCAGGATCATAGGCTTTGTTGGCCTAATTAACAAGCCTGCGAAATCTTCCTGTGCCATTGTCAAGATACTGGAATCCATGGGGGCGGTCCCTTATGTGAAAACCAATGTCCCTCAAGCACTTATGGTTCGTGGACACATCAGCGCTCTAAGTCAAAAGCTCCGTGCTGATTCTCTACTTCTTCTAGATGGCTGACTCTTACAACAATGTCTTTGGTCAATCTGTTAATGCCTTCAATCACCAACTGGTTTCCGGTGGAAGCTCAGGAGGTGAGGCAGCTCTTGTAGCTAGTGGAGGTGGAGTCATCGGCATGGCTACTGATATCGGAGGCTCTATCAGAGGACCTGCAGCTCTTCAGGGACTTTACTCTGTGTTCCCGACCACAGGCCGAATTCCGTGGGACTGTTCATTGTACGTTTCCCAAGAGATCCGCCGAAGAATTCTCGACATTCGTCAACTCTTAGCTTTCGAGTAACATTTCCTTACTGACAAATTCCAGCCTTCATCAGCATTATCTCATTCCACCGGTCGCAGGACCTGTTGCTACTTCGTTAGCGACGGTCGAATATTTCATGGATAAATTGCTTGCATCCAAGCCGTGGAACTACGATCCTTGCGCACTTCCAATTCCATGGCGAAAGGATATTTCAAAATTGACGCCTGGTAAGAAATTAAAGCTTGGTGTTATATTTGATGATGGCGTGGTCAAACCGCAGCCCCCTATAGCACGCGCGATGCATGCGACGGTAGATGCTTTGCGTGCAGCGGGTCACGAGGGTATGCTAAATCTATCGCATGTATATCATTCTGTCCGTTCCGAGCTAATAATCCTAGTTATCGAATGGGACACAAGTCTCCATGTTCAACTAACAGATATGTGGAACAAGGGTGTTCTCGGAGAAGGGGGGTCTCATTGTCGAAAAGTTTGCGACATCATTGGGGAGCCTCTCATAGAGGGTATGATAGTTGGCACCGAGAAGGATATGCTATCGCCTGAAGAAAAGGAGAAAGTGAGTGAAATGATAAACAATCTATGAAAAGCCTTGCTGAGCATATGCAGTTTGAGGAAGACAAATATGAAGTTCAGACAGCTTTCCTGAAACAATGGCTAGATTCGGGCGTTGACGCTTTGCTCATGCCCGTCATGCCACTGGTTGGTTATAGACCCAAGACATGGGTGAAGAGTAAAGCTTGGCTGGGCTATACAGCTATCTGGAATCTGCTAAATTATGCTGCTGTGACGGTTCCTATTGGCAAGGCTGATCGGGAATTGGATGCAGTTGGCGGAGGAAAGAATACTGACTGGGAAGAACACTCACCTCGAAACGACTCTGACGCAATTAACCATGCTCAGTGTAAGTTCATTGATACTTCGCTCGAGACTCTGGTGCTAATTTTCTTCAGATGATATTGATCTTGTGCATGGTATGCCTATATGTGTGCAGATCGTGGGAGGGAGGTTTGGTGAAGAGGCCGCCGTATCAGTAGGTAAAGTGATTGACGAACTGATCAATCCAACTCCATTTCACCCGATGACTTAACTGCCTATCCGGACATGAGAAGTGAGCCAGAATGAGTGGAGTCGTATAGGATCAATTTGCGAGAAGTGGTAGTAGCTTCTACGTCCTAGTATCTATGCAGTACTTCATATTTCATAACAATTGGCCAGCCCTGCCGGCAATACATCCCATAACATATAAGCAGAATAACAAACTGCGTCCGTGTTTCAATTCAGACGGGGGAATAAAACTAGAATTCAAATTCCTTGCGGAAAACATTCACGTCCATGCCAGCCACAACCTGGTCGGCGAGGTCGCGTCGCCCCATCTGACTGAACACGCGGCGCAGTGTGTCGTATAGATTTGTGCTCTGGTTCTGGCTTATGTGCAACATGCGCTCCAAACGCTCATCATCCATTCCGTTCGATCCATCACCAATGATTTCACGGGCCCGCTCCCGGCCTTCTTGCTCGACGACACGGTGCATGGATAGAGCGCCCAAAAGGTGCTGGGCGGCTTCAGGGTAGCAGCCGATGTTTATGCAAGACACACCGAGGTTGTAGCGGGCACGTACGAAGTTGGCATTGATAGTCAAGGCTTGTTCGTATGCTTCAATCGCTTCTTCTGAGCGACCTGAGTTGGCAAGGGTAGCGCCAAGGCGGTTCCAGAGCAAGTGAAGCTGCTCTTGCTGGTTTGTGGTGCCAGACTCGGTCGAAGCCAACGCGGCAGAGAAACAGTCAACAGCCTTATCGTACTCCTCGGCACAATAGAACAGAACACCTAGTCCAACTTGGACGTCGGGGTCCATCTGAGCGCCAGAGGGCGAAAGCTGAGCGGCTTGGATGAATAGCTCCGTTACTCGCTCGTGAAGAAGTTGGCGATCTGTGAAGCCAAGGTCTGCATCTCCAGATACCTCATTAGGGTTGATGACAGAGGGGTACTTATGGGAAAGCCAGCGCTCCAGGGTCCGGTAGGCAGTTGAGTCGTAGCCCTCGTTAGTGTAAGAAACAGCTAAGCCCATCAATGCATCCAGGTTACCTGGATCTACCTTCAATGCTTGCTCGAGAGCTCGGATAGCTGGCAGCTCCTTCTCATTCTGCGCTTGGGCCGAGCCGAGCATAGTCCATGCTTGCACGTGCTGCGGATCTTTCTGTACAGCGGCTTCAAAAGCCAGAGCTGCAAGTGACAGATTCCCGCCTTCGCGCATAATTTTCACACCCTCCTCGAAAGGATTATTCACGTTCTGGTACACGTTCTCTTCCTCGAACATATAGTCGCCAAGTTGAGGGTCCCTGAATCGTGTATTCAAAGTGTCGAATCCCTCCCAGTCGCCCAAGTCACCGACGTGGACACCACCATCAGTGACCTCGAATTCGTTATCCTCCACAAGTTTTCTGCTCGCCGCCTTTTCAGCCTGGACTCGTTCCCACACGGACTCGAAGGCATCGTGGGAGTTAGACACTGACCTGTCAAGCTCATTGAGCTCTGCCTCAATCGCAGCATTTGCCTCCTCATCCGTCCGCGTTTCAGCCCCAGCTGTCTCCATCTCCGCAAACTGTGCCTCCCAGTTCTCATCATTCAGCTCGACCAATCGTCCCTTCCCCTTATCTTGTGTAGTAGCGTCCATGGGTCTTTGCTGCATCATTCCCATACCTCCCATCGGGCTCATCATTCCCATGCCGCCCATACCACCCATATACCCTCCCATCCCCATGGGTCGCTGGTAGCCCGACATCATAGGCGAAGCAGTCGAGGCAGCAGGGCTCGAGGTCTGCGGCATCCCCATGCGATTCTGCTGCTGGAAGCGAGCGAATTCAGCAGGTGAGAAGCCCGAGTCATTATTCATCATTCCCTGCTGCGCAGCACCAGGGAAAGCAGCCTCCATGCGCGCCTGATCGTTGGCGCCAAACTCCGCCAACCATCCGCCCGGTGAGCCTGTGCGGGGTGGCCCGGTTTGGAAGCCCTCTAGTTCCCGTCTCATTTGTTCCATGGCGAATGGTTGTGGGGAGGGTCCGTTTAGCTGTTGTCCTGGCTGCTGCATGAACTCGTCCATCATTTGCTACGATCGGCGGTGTCAGCGTCGGGCTGGTCGGAGGGTATTGTGCACCGTCGGAGAGCTCCGATCGTTTTCGCATGCGCAAATTACGTACCTGGTCTTGTCCGCCCATCATTCCATGCGAGCGCATGCCTTCTTGCATGCCTGGGCCGCGCCCGACCAGCCGGTCTCGCTGTAGGGACTTGTCATCCTGAACGTGCTTCGTGAATTGCGTCAGAGGGTTTCCGGCAGTGGAACATTCCGCGCCACCGAGGAACGACATAATGTGGATATAGAAGAGAAATGTCGAAGTAAGAAAATGGTAGAATACAATTGAATGAAAAGGTGAGGGGAAATAAGTCGGCGCAACTGTCTTAATTGGCGGACAGCAAAGCACAAGAGGAAGAGAGGAGAAACACCCCGGACACTGGACAGACGTGGGGTTAGATATGCTCACTAATGATGATCGGCTGCCCAGCCGAGGTCCCGAGCGGTCACGTGCCGTGTGTGACGGCCCGAGCTACAGTCAACTGTTGGAATCATGTCATGGAAATTGTTTAATTATTCAATTATGATAAGCTTCTGAGATGCAGCTAGTAAACCGTTGCCAGCAACATAGAATAAATTCAAATAGAGTACAGTGGTATATTGTTAATAGTGTTTCCTAATGTACAGTCACGGTCTTTCAGCCCTCCTCATCTATTCATCCTGCGCATCAGGACACTTAGATCTCGACCCCTCGCTTTTCTTAACCCAGTTAGAGAAATGGACATTCAGCTTCCTTCCGTATGGCTTTTTCTTAGATAATACTTCAAGAGCTGCTCTAGCGGCTTCGATATCGATAAATTCAGCATGAGCAAAGCCGCGACACGTGCCTTGCCTGCGGTCCACAGGAATCCGAATATCAACGAAGTTGTACACATCAGCGAAGATCTCTTGCAGGTCACGGTCGGTCAGCTCATAGGGAATATTCCCAATGAAGAGAGTGTTTGAGGGTGGTATTGAGGTGTCGCCAACCCTTGGTTGACGCGTTGTCTTTCGTGCATATTGCACGACGATTTCACGGCCCTGGAACATCTTCATATGTTGCCGGTCAATGGCTAGCTTGGCTTCGTCAATCGAGGTATATTGAACATAGCCGAAACTATTCACGGTGGCGCATGTTAGCGAAAGTATCGATATCGAAGGTGTTGTTGTATTCTCACCCTTTACTTAGACCCCGGTTGTCGTGGCAAATCGTCGCGGTAAGCACCGTCCCAAATTTTTCCATGTGTTTTCGCAAATCCTCGGCCTTCGTATCCCAGAAGAGGTTCCCAATGTACACGGTCTCGAGGGGTGAAGTGAATTTGCCTTCCTGTGGGGTCCTCTTGAACAAGTCGCCGTAGAAATCTTCGAAAGACGCAAGGTCACTTTCCGTCCTCTCCTCTACTGAGTTTTTCGCTTCCTCGCGGGGTAACGCCTCAGATATTGGCGCCTTGTCTTTGTTGTCATGGTCGTGAAGTTCATCGGTATTTCGGGGATTGCTTGGATCGGCAGGGGTCTGCCCGGAGTTCAATCGGACTTGGAGAGCGGAGGGGTATCGAGATGTGAAGTTGTAGGGCGGGGGAATAGATAGCTTTATGTTTGCGGCGCGATGCGATCTTGAAAACGCGCTCGACCTGGAGCTTATGAGCCGTGATGGGGCTCGGCGGAGACAATGCCTGGACAAGATACTGTTAGCAACCGGCGGACTTATGCGACATGGGCAAAGGGTCTGTTCGCATGTAGTCTCCAGCGACCAGCCTGACTTACATGATGATTCAATGTGGATCAATATGCAGCTCGAGGGACGGAGGAAGATTAGATGCCGATGATATCGCATGTTCGAAAATCGTTCCCGATAAGTCACGTGAGAGATAAGCGCATCATACTGGAGAAGCCACACTTTGTGTTCTCTGCGTAGATGTGCATAGATGAGGTGAATTGAGATTTTCTTGATTCTAGTAGAGAGGAGTCTTTAATTGGAATGGCGATAAGTATGTTATGTTACAAAAAAACCCAATCACGCGAGTTTATCCAAATCCACCTTGCCCAATACCAACTTTTTCGCAATGTTCATCCCATTAAGAATTCAATCCAGGTATCAAGCAGTAATCACGCAAATAACCAGATTGCACGCCCAAATTTCTTCGTCAAAAAGCATCAAGCTCAAAAGTATTCGTCAAACGAGGACGACTCGTAAAAGCTGGTACACGGAAACTCCCGCGACATAAGATAGCCTGAATCTCTAGATCGATCCATTGTTTCGTCCATTGTTATCTGTGTTGGATGACATGGGGGTGAAACCAGCAACCGATCCAGTAGCATCGGTGCCGGTTGATGGGGTAAATGCTGACTGGCCTGGTTGCCCGCCATTTGGAATAGATGGTACCCTATTCGAGCCAAGAGGACTTGACATTGAAGATGGTGGCATGCCCATATTGCCCTGCATGGGCTGTCCTGTCGTATCCATCATCGGCCAGAATTGGTTAGATGCGTCGAAAGCAGGGTTCTGGAGGAATGTGTCCCATGCGTCCTAAATAATAGTTAGCTTGAGCTCTATCAGTCCTTTTAGGTCAATAAGAACTTACAAAGTCAAGATTTGACTGCATATCTGGCATACCACCGAACATGGTACTAAATGGCGAAAGGGGACCACCCGGCATTTCGGTCGGGTTGCCCATGTTCACAGGCAAAGTCGCATCTCCTCCTGACTTGAATAGTCCATCAGCGAACGGCTGAGGGCCCGGGTTCATAGGGCTCATCCCGCTGCTCAGCAGACCCAATGTCATTGCCGCGTTCTGCTTCTCATCCTGCGGTTCATAAAGACTGTTGCTGCCGGCACTGTTCTCAAGGCCTGGCATGGTGCTGTGGAGCTTAGACAACATAACTCCCAAGATGTTGCTAGCTTTCCAGGCCTCCATACTCACATCGCGCATCTCATCCCAAATCTCTTTGGAGCCGCGGATAGCAACGATCATCTCATCGCGCCGCTCGCGCCCCCAGGTGTATGTATCACCTGATGGGCGTCCAGCAGCTTGCAGCAAATATCCGTGGTACAAGTCGAGACAAACGATGGTGGCTGCAAGGAGGAAATCAGCCGAGCTGAGCGAGGTCACAAGGTTTGAGCGGCCCCGCAAACGACCGTTAAGTGTTTCTTCGTGAAGGGTCCTTTGGAAGGCAAGAAGCTCGACCGCGGAGTCGATACACGTGCGCCTTGAGTAGGTGAAGCGAGGGTTCTCGCGGGCACGGACGAGGTATGGCCGGTTCAGCACAATTTGTGCCTTGTGGTAAACAGTGTGGACGGAGAATCGTGATAAAATGAGTTGCACAGGATCAAGTTGGCAATCTTCAATTGGGCGAATTTGTAGGTGATCTGGGATCAGGTCTCGGGCTCGGCGAAGCTCGGTATCAAGTTCCATGGCCTTGTCATATGAAGCGTTCATGACCGACGAAGCAAATTCATTAACACGGCCGAATGCACCAACAAGACGCGCCTTGGTGATCAAGTAGGAGATCGGTGTTGGCTCACTTAGCTGTCGCGCTGGTGGCATGTCTTTCGTTCCCTCGTCGAAATCATCATCATAAAGGTTGTGTGGGAGCTCCGTGTCCATGTCCGCGGACCGTAATAAACTTGGCATGCCCATCTGGAAAGAAAACAGCACATCTGATATCCTCACGAACGACCATACTCGTCGTCGCATTTCACCTTGGAATGGTGTGATATTTGGGAACATTTTGGAGTCACGATGGTAGCCCATGCGCATGGCTAAACGAGCAATCACGCCCGCTAGAACCCACACGGAGACGTCCGCTTCGCGCGTTTGGGAGTAATCTCCATGTAAATGGAACACAAGCGCCTCGATCAACGATGGATGTGGCTTGGTGTAATCGGCCAGAGTCAAACAATGAGCGACCGAGTTTCTAAAGGATGATGCCATATCCATCGCTTTGCCCTTGAACTCTGGGGGCTCATCGCCTTCTCTGTGATATGATAGCATCGCTAACCTCATCAGGGCGAAGAGCATCGCAATCCAGGTCAAATCTGTTTTGCCAGGGTCCTCCCAATGTCTATTGTACTGCGCTTGGAATGTCGGGCCGTGCAAAATATGGGTTGCAGGGTCGTACGTGTTGAAATATCGAGCGATCAAGAGATCGGTCATATATTTCGAAGGTAACGATGCAATGATCTCACTTCGCGATAGAGGCTTCATCACTCCGAACAGAAGTGTTGACTGCGGTACATTGTCTGAGTCCTTTTGGACGGACTTGATCTTCTGCGCCTGGTCCTCGAATTGCTGTTTATTTGATGAAAAGAAATTTCGTACCTCTGCGATCTACTCCAATTGTTAGATTCTGTATATCAAGTTGTTTTGCAGGAAGACCAAATATATTGCTTACATCGTTTAGAACAGTGGCCCAATGTGCTTCACTGATGTAGTAGGACTTGTTGTTATCCATCATTTTCATCACGCCAAATGACTTCGTCACCTGCTCTGTATCGCTCTCTTCCGCAGTTCTATTATCATCATCAAGCTCCAATTCATTAGCGAGACCTGTCGAAGCAGCACCGCTCTCTCCAGAGATAGCAGCCAAAGCAGCCGCCGGTCCAGCATTTTGGGATCCATTCGTCATCAACGACAGAACCAGGCCTTCGAGGCGATCAATGCGATTTTGCATATCATCTGGCGTTGTAGGTGCATTCTGCTGTGGAGAGTTCTTCTTTCGAGACCCTGTCTGCGCATATGAACAAGAATTCGCGTCTCCCCGCTTCACGCAATTTTCACACGGGCTCCCGCGGTTGCATTTCAGTCTATGATACGGTTAATCACTTGCGGGTCTTAATATTGAAGATTTGTCCAATGAGCCACTTACTTCCTGTGCCGACATGGCGCGCATGAGAGTGGAACTCTGTTACGTTTCCGAATTACTCGAAAGTCAGGCGAATGTGCGCCTGCGCTGGAGGAGGTCGTGGATGGCGGTGTGGGCGTCATTTTGAGAGGTGGGGGGGCCGCGTCGAGAAGTGGGATGAAAGTGTACTGTGAATGCTTATCTCCGATGAAGGCGGGCACAGAGATCGAGCTCGCGATTATTTTGAGCTTCAAGCGTCAATGAGAGATGCTTGTAATGCAGCTAGGCTCCAGGCTGGTGTAGTGTGCTTCCCAGAGCAGTTCTGCGCACTTGCTCCGGGGAAGTAGCTTCGATTTTGATAGAGCCTTCTCCCTACGCACGGGTATGCGGCTTGCCTTATCGAATGAATCAGGCGACAATTCTGGCGGTGCCCCTGATGCTGGTCTCCGCGCAATATCGCGCCACTATCCTTCTGAGAATCGCTTCGAGCTGCGCAAATGTAGTTGCGCCTGGTGTGGGCAAAGTTGATGATGGCGATTTGTCAGGGGCAGGATAAGACCGCTGGAATAGCTGCGACAAGCTAGCGACGGCGTTCTGTGCAGGATCAAGCGCGACGAGTAGCGTACGTGAGGGGTTTTCGGCGGCGATGAAATGTCTCGATATCGGGATCCCGTTGGGGGCCAAGGCGGCAATCAGACGTGGAAAATTGCGAAATTAGCGACGAGGAGGTTCAGCTAGTCCCCTGAGGGTTTGCGTGAAGGGAGGGAAAGGAAGAGAGAGTTCTCTAACGTCGCGCCCCCTCTAGATGATTAATCCTCCGCTATCTCCGTTTCTGGCTCGTTATCCCCATGATGATCTCAGCGCCCCTAAAACGGCAGATCTGGTACACCTGAGCCATCTTAGACTTTGCACCACTTTATCGCTACGGAGTGCACTTGGGACTTTGCACTCGGAATACTACAGCGTAGGTCTTGGGTTGATTGCAGCAGCGATCGCCACAGCGTTCTAGCATATGCCAAGCAATCGAGGTCTGAGACAATACAAACGCTGCTCCGGAGCAGCATCCCGTCCCTCCCTTGTCGTTCACGTACTTCGTATAGCTCCTTAGTAACAGCTCAGGGCTTTGTAGCCTCGACGCAAGACGAGTTCTCGGCGCTGTTAGCCCCGTGCTGCGCCAGAATTATCAGCCAATTGAAATATAAGAAGCTTACCAGGATGTTTTTTGTCCCCCCGGAGTCTGTACGTCATGATTGGGCGATACTCGCTCGACTTAGACTGCGATCGAGTGACTCATAGCGGACATCCACAGCCCCAAGCCTGGCCATAGGGTCAGTCCCCATAGTGGCCCCAGCACGGAGTATAAAGAGTTATGGCCGATGAACCTCCCAGGATCTACTTTTAGGGGGGGGGGTGATCCATCAATTCTCCTTTGTGAAGGAAGCAAAGGCCCTTTCTTTGCTTTTGTGGGCGCCCCTCATGGGTCCACGGGTACTCCCAGTACAGAGCAGATACCGAGTCGGTACGGTCGGGGGGAGAGAATGAGGCACCAAATAACCAAGCGCGGAGCCGCCGCCAACTCAGCCTGCGAACGCATGTCGCTGAGATCCTGGTCCAGCGCCCCTCTCATCCAATAATTCCCCTGCTACTTGCGTCCCATCGCACGATATCCTTGTTCATCCAATAACCTAATTGTGCTTAGGTCGTTTCCGTTTGTCTGCGCCTGAAAGAATGTATATAACAAACGGTACACACCGATAATACAAAAGCTTGCGGAGTTCCCCAACCATCCTTTTTTCCAATCTGGGCTTCCTTTCTTGCATTCACAAAACACTTTTGCCGTAGCATTTCATCAGTCAGACTTTTACGATGTCTGACTCTCGCGGTCGAGGCGGTCGAGGCGGTCGAGGCGGTCGAGGCGGTCGAGGCGGTCGAGGCGCGCCACGGGGGGGTCGTGGAGGAGGTGGAGGAGTTGGAGGAGATGGAGCAGGTCGCGGAGACCTGGCATACCGTCCCCGTGGTGATAGGGGAGGGGGCGGTCCCCGTGGTGGTTTCCAAGGACCTCCTCGTGGAGACTCTCGTGGAGGCGCTCCTCGTGGAGGCGGCTTTCGTGGAGGTCGTGGAGGACGAGGCGGTCCAAGGCATCTTGGCGAGGAAATCTTTAGGTAAGATAACAAGTCGATAGCCAGAGCCATACAAAACACAGGGAGCTCTAACCACGGCGTCAAATAGGAAAGGCCAGTCTGTCTCGCCACCCGATGCCGAAGTCACGAAAGTCGAGGACGGAATGGCCAAGGCGTTGACTGTTGCCAAGCAGAAGAGCCAGAACCCCATGGTCAAGCCGTATCCTGAACGACCCGGTTATGGCACTAAAGGTGCCCCGACCACGCTTTATGCCAACTGCCTGCCTATGCAGTTGGCGAAAAAGGTGATTCACAGGTACCATGTCGACATTCTCGCCGATGGTAATAAGGGTGTGCCTGCTGGCAAGAAGGCTAAGCAGATTGTCCGTCTGTTGATAGAAGAGCATTTCTCAAAATACCTGAAGAGTATCGCTACCGATTATCGTTCCACTATCATTGCATGTGTCGAACTTCCGGATATCCAGAAAGGCGTTAAGAAAACGTTCGAAGTTCGCTACAAGAGCGAAGACGAGGAGGAGTACCCAGAGGGCCCGCGAATTCACAAAGTCAACTGCGAGAAGACAGGAACATTGGTGAGTGTGGTCTGAATGGAAGACAAAGACAGTAGCTGACACTCGGCCGCAGGATCCGTCAGAGTTGACAAACTACCTTGCATCGTGTGATGTGAGTTCCGCATTGGAAAAGAAGGAGGAACTCATCCAGGCACTGAACCTGGTCATGGGCCATCAGCCTAAGACCGACCGTTCGATTGTCAACGTCGGTAGTAATAAACACTACAGCGTGAAGGATGGCGCGATGGAAGCTTGGCCACTTGGTTCTGGGCTTGAGGCAATTCGTGGCTTTTTTGTTAGTGCTCGTGCTGCCACGGCGCGCATGGTGCTTAACGTGCAAGTCAAGTATTCTGTCACGTATCAGGCCGGATCCCTGAAGGATTTGATTAATTCTTTTCAGGGACGTGACAGCCGTCCAAATGTCTTCAAGCTTGAGAAATTCCTCAAGCGCTTGCGGATTAGATTGACGCATCTCACACGGAAGTCCAGCAGTGGCAAGACCTCGTTCCGCGTCAAGGCAATTTCTTCGCTGGCCAACCGCAGCGATGGACAGGGAAGCGGGAAGGTGGAAGTGAAGCAAACTGGCGCTGGCCCAGATGGTGTGAGATTCTTTGTCGACGGTGATGCCGCGGTCAAGCCTGCTCCTTCTGTGCCTGGCGCTGGGCCCAGTAAGAAGGGCAAGAAGGGCACAGTAGCTGCTGGGCCTTCTGCTGCTGGGAAATGGGTCACAATTCAACAGTATTTCAAAGAGAGTGCGTCGTCTTTCAGCCAGTGGAAATTTGATTGTTGCTAACAAAACACAGAATACGGCATCAATAGCGATCCGACCTATCCCGTGATCAACACCGGCACCCGCCAGAATCCCTCATATGTCCCAGTTGAGGCCTGTGAAGTTGAACCTGGTCAGACCTTCGGATCCAAGGTTGGTCCGTTCCAGACGAAGGAAATGATGTCCTTTTCCGTTGGAAATCGGAGACCAGGCCACAATGCGCACTCGATTGTGACTAGGAGTGTTGAATTGCTTGGCCTTGATGGCACAAATGAAACATTGGTGAGCTCGTTTCTTCAGAGACTATCGTTTTGCACAGACACTAACGTATAACCGCTTATAGGCTTCATTTGGAGTCAAGGTCGGCACGAATCTTCTTACTGTTAATGCACGGGTTCTACCTTGTCCTGCCATTCAATACGCACGGAGCAAGGAGATCAGGCCCGGTTTTGGGAGCTGGAACATGGCCGACATTGCCTTTACAAAGCCTGCCACTGTCCCCTGCTGGACCTACCTACACCTCATGGAACAAGGCAGGGAGCCCGTTTTCAAGGGTGAGGTTCCTTTGAAGGAAACTCTCGATGCCTTCGCTAGTCAGCTCAAGAAAATGGGTGTCACCATGCGCGAACTCGTCAAGGGCGAGAATGTCAGATTGACTGGCAGTAGTGATCAAGATTCGAGGAACATCGAGGCTTGCGTGCGTCACTTGCAAACAAAATACAAAAACCTTGTTTTGATTTTGGGTATTCTCCCCCACGACAATTCATCAACATACAACACCATCAAGCAGGTATGTGACGTTCGTCGTGGCGTGGCGAATATCAACGTCCAGGCCGCCAAGTTCAAATTCGACGAGAGGAAGTCGCCGCAATACTTCGCGAACGTCGGACTCAAGGTCAACTTGAAATTCGGCGGCGTCAACCAGTCTCTCCGGACCGCGGAACTAGGCATCTTCGGCGATGGCAAGACCATGCTCGTCGGTCTCGACGTTACCCATCCTTCTCCCGGGTCCGCAAGCAACGCACCCAGCGTGGCAGCTATCGTCGCCTCAGTCGATGCATCTCTCGGCCAATGGCCCGCTAAGATCTGCATCCAGACAGAACGCCGCCACGAGATGGTCGAGGATCTCAAAGAAATGATGGAGTCCCGCCTCCGCCTCTGGGCAAAGAACAACAAAGGTCAATATCCAGAGAAAATAGTCGTCTACCGCGACGGCGTCTCTGAAGGTCAATACGAACTTGTCATTGACAGGGAACTCCCTCTTCTCAAAGAAGCCTGCCGCAATCTCTACCCTGCAGACCAAACCAAGAAGAACCTCCCACGCATGTCCATCATCATCGTCGGAAAACGCCATAACATGCGCTTCTACCCTACCTCTGAAGCAAACGCAGACCGCAACATGAACCCCAAGCCCGGCACGGTCGTCGACCGCGGCGTCTCCGAGTCTCGCGCTTGGGACTTCTACCTGCAAGCTCACGCTGCTTTGCAAGGAACTGCCCGTCCCGCGCACTACTTCACG
>JAOYNU010085481.1:0-51985 GCA_026745395.1 Tympanopsis confertula | reverse complement strand
AGTGAGACAGTGGTTAGCGATCATCGCGTCCATTTCGGAAGTTCGGGGAATGGAATTCACATACATTGGCAATGCCAATAGGCGAGGCAGTCTCGGTGGTCGACATTGTGTGTTGAGGGGTGGAGGGGTGATTGAAAGGCAAAACTCAGGTGAAGAATGAAAAGACCCCTCGGGACGAGAACCGGGACAAGAAAAGAATGAAAGGATGACCTTCCGTTGGCGTTAGGGTGGGAAAAGGAGAAGTCGACAGCAGCTCGAATGCTGCTTCCCCCTGAATCTCCTTTCGTTTTCTGGAGTAGAGCTGGCCCTTTCCTATCTGGGTTTAGCGCAAGCACTATACCCGGTTGGGCCCGGGTGCCGGAGCCAAGATGATCCGGTCTTATCGCTGCGTTTTTGGATTTGTCGATCTTAAGGAATTTTTGACGGAGCAGTGTGAGCTGTCGCAGGGAAACCATGAAGACCGATTTCAAGGTGGGCACCGAGCATTCCGGCATGGCACTATGTGAGATACCTCTGCTAACATGAATTCTTCTTATTTGCAGTTCTCCAACCTTTTGGGGACGGTCTACCGTCAGGGTAACCTACTCTTTACTCCCGATGGGAACTGCTTGCTTTCGCCAGTGGGCAACCGAGTCTCTGTTTTCGATTTAGTCCAGTCAGTGCCTTCAATTCAGAAATTTCCGTCTGAAGAAGATATACCGAAAAGAGAATCAATTGCTCATGAATACCTATCTACAGGAACACTTCCTATACTCTCCCGTTTTCGCATCGGACCAATATTGATCGCTTGGACTTGTCGCCCCGGGGCAACCTGCTATTGACCGTTGATCAAACTGGTCGCGCAATTCTTACCAACTTCCAGCGCCGTATCGCGATCCACCATTTCTCTTTCAAGGGCCGAGTGTCCGCCCTCAGCTTTTCTCTGTCAGGTCGGCACTTTGCTGTGGGCGTGGGTAGACGCCTTCAGATTTGGCAGACCCCGTCAACCCCCGGTACCGATAACAATGGCGAGATCGAATTCGCACCGTTCGTTCTCCATCGCGATCTTGCTGCCCACTTCGACGATGTGCAGAGCATTGAGTGGTCGAGCGATTCTCGATTCCTACTTACTGCCTCCCGAGACTTGACTGCGCGTGTTTGGAGTTTAGACCCGGAAGAAGGTTTTGAGCCCACAACTCTGGCTGGTCATCGCCAGGGTGTGATTGCTGCTTATTTCAGCGCGGACCAAGAACTGGTATGTCAATTTGGAATTCATGGCTCTCAAGCTTTTTATCTAATCTTTCTTATAGATCTATACCGTGAGCCAAGACGGTGCTCTTTTCCGTTGGGAGTATATCTCAAGGAAAGACCCTGAGACTGGGGAGGACATTGACGAGCCTCGGTGGAGAATTGTGAAGAAGGACTTTTTCTTACAGAACGATGCCAAGGTCAATTGTGCTGCATTCCATGCGCCATCCAACCTTTTGGTCGTGGGCTTCTCGAACGGTCTTTTCGGACTATACGATGTACCAGAATTCAACACGATTCACCAACTCAGGTACGAGCATCGATGAGTGTGAATCGTTTGTCTGTCATTCTCTAACATGTGATCTTTCTACAGTGTATCTCAAAGCAATATCGACGTGGTGACTATCAACAAGTCCGGTGAATGGCTCGCATTCGGATCCTCCAAGCACGGCCAGCTTCTAGTATGGGAGTGGCAATCGGAGTCTTACATCCTCAAGCAGCAGGGTCATCTTGATTCCATGGGCTCGCTTGTTTATTCCCCAGACGGACAACGAATTGTGACTACTGGTGATGATGGAAAGGTCAAGGTGTGGGATGTCAAGTCAGGTTTCTGTATTGTGACTTTCACTGAGCACAGCAGTGGCGTAACCGCATGCCAATTCTCCAAGAAGGGCAATGTGTTATTTACTGCATCACTGGATGGTTCAATTCGTGCCTGGGATTTGGTACGATACCGCAACTTCCGCACATTTACCGCGCCCTCTCGCCTGTCATTCTCCTCTCTTGCAGTGGACCCCAGTGGAGAGGTGATCTGTGCTGGCTCGCCCGATTCTTTTGACATCCATATTTGGTCTGTGCAGACTGGTCAGTTGTTAGACCAGCTGTCTGGCCACGAAGGCCCAGTTTCTTGCCTTGGATTTGCCGCCGATGGCAATCATCTCGTCAGTGGTAGCTGGGATCATACCGTCCGGATTTGGAGTATCTTCGGCCGGACACAAACAAGTGAACCCCTGCAACTCTTGTCAGATGTGTTGAGTGTCGCTTTCCGGCCTGACGGCCACCAAATTGCGGCTTCAACCCTTGATGGGCAACTGTCATTCTGGTCTGTTGCTGATGCGATCCAGCAAGGTGCCGTGGATGGTCGCCGTGATGTTTCAGGTGGCCGAAAGGTATCTGACCGCACTACTGCTGCCAATGCAGCAGGCACCAAAGCTTTCAACCGTATCACTTACAGTGCAGACGGCAGCTGTATCCTCGCTGGCGGTAACAGCAAGTTCATTTGCTTGTATGATGTAGGAACAGGGTCTCTGATCAAGAAGTTCACGGTCTCCGTCAACACCTCTCTTGACGGAACACAGGAGTACCTGAACAGCCGTGACCTCACCGAGGCTGGTCCTCGTGCGATGATCGACGAGTCTGGAGAAGCTTCCGACCGGGAGGACCGTATCGACCGAACTCTTCCGGGTGCGAAGCGCGGCGTTGATGCAGGCGCCCGTAAGACTCGGCCAGAAGTACGAGTGACATCGGTTGACTTTGCTCCTACTGGCCGCGCCTTCTGCGCAGCATCTACTGAAGGTCTCCTCATCTACAGTCTGGACACAGATTTCGTTTTCGATCCTTTTGATCTGGATATCTCCATCACTCCATCCACAATTATGGCCACTCTGGAAGCCGCTCAAAAGGCATCAGCGTCAAATACTTCCGACGACGATAACACTTTCCTCAAGGCCCTTATCATGGCGTTCCGATTGAACGAGTCAAAGCTTATTCGTGCCGTATATGAGGCTATTCCTCCCTCAGACATCCCGCACGTGGTCAGATCTGTTCCTAGTGTATATCTACCCCGGCTGCTGCGTTTCGTCGCACACGCTGCTGAGGAAACTCCTCACCTTGAGTTCAACTTACTCTGGATTCAAGCCATGTTCGGTTCTCATGGCCGATACTTCAAGGATAACTCTGGAACATTTGCTACAGAGCTTCGCGCCGTCCAGCGGGCGGTTGAAGATATCAGCGAAAACCTGAAACGCATGACAGAGAAGAACGTCTACAATCTGAACTACCTTCTCTCCAAGCCCGTACTTGCAGACAAGCAACCAGCAAGCACCTTGCTTGCTGTGACTGCAGATGACGAGCAAGGTGACGATCAGATGGTAGATGCCGACGACGATGATGAAGGTGAATGGGTTGGCCTGGAGTGAACATGACCTTGTGTATGTCTAATCTTGCATTTGCGCCTGGCGTTTGTACATAAGAACCGGAAAAGGATTGCGCGCCCCAAAAAAATAAATCAGTATTAGTGTCAAGCTAGGAATCCTCTTGAGTAGAATAGATGAAAACATCTTCATGCAGCACATACACTCGAAAGGGCAACCCAATGGACTTCCTCTGTCATTTTCAAGTTTCCCTTCACAAGTTTGGGGTCTTCCTAGGAACTTTAACATGTTGTCAAGTCCCACCTGAGAATACCGTCCGACATTACTCGTACGACTACAGGATGTAATCTCCGCTGCAACTTCCCCCAGTGTAAAAGCCACACTTTCCCGATGTCTTTTCCCCAATCTATTCGAGCCGCAACATTTTCTTTTACTATCCTCTGCTCCATCTTTCGAAAATCAACAGCAACTCTTGTCAAGTCTGACTTAATGGCGCCATGGTCTGGTCAACTCTCGGGATATTCTTGAGTGCTATAGTTTTCTTGCTAATCATCTCGAACCGCGATACGGGCCTCAAGAACATCCCTGTCGTGAGGTTTAACTCCTACTGGCCTGACATTCTCAATCGATTTCTTTACTACCCAAAAGCTTCATCATTGATATATGCGGGTTACAGAAAGGTACAGTGCGAGCCATTGAAGTGCCCTGGAAACGTTAACCGGGTCTAACCTACGCCTAGTATAAAACAAGCCCATTTCGGATTTTGACCGGCGATGCAGACATTGTTGTCTTGCCAATGAAATACCTCGATGAATATAAACGGCTCTCAATTGATATAATAAGCTCATTGGAAGCACAATATGAGGTACGGACGTGCAACAGCATCTTGTTCACACTTGGAAAAGCCTAACACATGCTGGCTCAGAATGCTTTAGGAGACTTTACAAATATTTTGATAAACAGTCGTCTCCCTACCGCCACCGTGAAAAGACGGTTGACTCCAAGGCTTGGTACCCGCTAACCTGGTCAATGGCTATGCTTGTCGATGCTGATTTGCTTGCATAGCTCAGGTGGTTCCCTTGGTAGTCGATGAGCTTCGGCACGCTTTCGACCACGTTATGCCAGAGTGCGAAGGTAATTTTTTCATAAGCCTCATCCAACTTAAGGAAGTGACATCTCTGACAAGTAGATCCCAACCAAAGACCACTGGGCCGCCGCTAAACCCCAAGAGATATTCATACAGCTAATTGTCCGCGCCACTTCACGAATTATAGCTGGCGACAAGCTACGCTACAACGAAGAATGGCTCCATATAGCAGCCGAATACCCCAGGAGCGTCGGCATCACCATTCTCCTCCTTCGCCCGGTCCCGCGCTTTCTGCGTCCACTTGTGGCGCCCTTCTTACCAACTGTCCGTCGGATGAAACGCCAGGTCCGCTTCGCTAAAGACTTATTCGCCTCAATTATCGAAGAGCGAATTACCGCTGAGATCGAACGCACAGATGATCCGTCTTACGAGAAGCCTGATGATTTCTTACAGTGGATGATGGACCTAGCAGAGGATGAGGAAGACCATGATCCCGAGCAGATTGCCCATCATTTGCTTATACTGATGAGCTTGGCTGTTGCTCATACTAGTTCTATGGCAATGTGCCATGCGCTTTTCGATCTTATTGCTCAGCCAGAGTATCTGCCGCCATTACGAGAAGAGATCTACAGGACTTTAGAAGATGGGTGGGACAAGGCTACGAAGGTCTCGTTTGAGAATCAACGGCGGCTGGATAGCTTTATGCGAGAATCACAGCGGTTTGGACCACCTGGAGAGTGTGAGTACCAGTATTTTTCAGTGTCTAGTAGCTCATGGACAGGGAACTAATCTGGATGGTATTGTATTCTAGTATCTGCCCAGCGCATCGTCATGCAAGACTTTACTCTATCAGATGGACTGCTACTACCGAAACACACACACGTCTGTTTCCCGTCTGGTCCAGCCAGCAAGGATCCAGCCTTCATAACTAACCCGGAGACATTCGATGGATTTCGCTGGTGTCGCGATCCCGCCGATCGAAATGCGTTGTCACGATTTATGCCGTCAGGGTTGATTAACAAGGAAACCAACGAGATGCTACCTCCACCCTCGAAGCGAACTACTTTCGTGGACATTGCTCCAGAGAGCATGCACTTTGGGGCAGGAAGACAGGCGTGCCCAGGACGGTTCTTTGCCGCGAACACCATCAAAGCTGTTTTCAGCCGTCTCCTTATGGATTACGATTTCAAGTACGAAGATAAATTTGATGGGAAAAGACCACCCAACATGGTGATTGGAGAGCATATCCTGCCAAACATCAACGCACGAGTTCTCTTTCGCAAGAGATCAATTCGAGTCCACTAGTTTATTAGCTACCGGGCTGTCTTGTCTTGTCTATACTTGGAATACTTCATGTATGAAGCTAGGATTACATTGAGAATTTATTTGATGGAAGAGAAACTGCATTGATGGCATCAAATGATCGTACTAGCTCGTCAAAAGGCTTATTAGGTAGCCTCCATGTACATCCACGACCACTTAATACCCCAGAAAACTCTACACATACAAAGGCGGAGATGGTATCACCAGTACTTTAATACATCGGTTGAGATAGGTCTCGAGCAAATTTACTCGGTCTGCACGGCAGGCGCTCCACGGCCGCGACCTCGCCCGCGGAAACCATTTCCATTTCCACGCCCACGACCACGACCACGGCCCCGGTCTAATCCCTGTGGTGGGGGGACGTTCTGGTAGTTAGTTGGGCGGAAGTCCGGGTTGTTCTGGATGATGCCTTCGCTAGGGTCACCATTTTCAACTTGGGCGTAGCCACCACGACCGCCACGGCCTCCTCGGTTTCCGTTTTGGTTACCACGGCCACGGGGGCCGCGTGGGGGGCCACCATTGTTGTTGGGACGGAAAGGAAGGTTAGCAGTCTGATCGTTTGCATAGCCCCCACGGCCGCCACGACGAGCTGCTTGGCCAGAAGCCGCACCAGAGAATGATCCATGTAAGGGCGGGGGTGCTGCGGCGTCTTTGAACTGTCCCTGTCCATTGGGGCCCCTTGGGGCACCATAGCTAGCGACAGTCAAGGTCGTGGGTTGAGGCTGGGGGTGTTGATCCGCTGCCGCACGAGAGCTGGTGATCAGCTGGCGGTAAGAGATGTTGAGGACTGAAGAGGCAAGGACGGTTTGGCCTCGGAATGGAGAGCAACGCCCGCCCAGAGTGGTACCGCTCATGAAAGAGGCATCGAACACAATATCCAGGAGAAGTGTTCTTGTGGTTCGGGTCAAACCAACAATAGTACCACGGGTGGCAATTGGCACTTTTCCAGAGTCTTGCGCGTAGACAACGCGGTCACCTAGTCTGAAGGTCTGGTTACCTAGGCGCTGTTCCACATCTGCAGGCCGAAGAAGGGCGCTACGAGGAACACCTCGAACCTTCTTAGGTTGCATTTGCCCTTGGTTTCTGTTCAAGGAGTCTGCATCTTGTTCAATGAGCTGAACGATATCGGAGTCCAACTGTTCAGCATCGAGGGGGACCTTTTCAAAGTTTTTAGCCTCGATGGACTTGAGCCAGTCGCGGATCTCTTTCATTTTCGCGAGAGCCACATCTGGGGGATAGAAATCAGTCGGGGAATAGCGATCATTTTGCGGGTTGCGTTGAATGCCAGCAATGAATTCAGGGAAAGTGATCATGTACTGTTGGAGCAATTCGACAGCTTTCTGACTGAACTCCCAGCCAGATTCGCCACGGCGCGAGTAGCCAAGGACCTTTTGCTTACGGGCCTCGAATTTGAGGTTAAGACCCAAGTTGACTCGAGTGCCTTCAATATCCACGGAGAAGGACGACGTGATCTTGGCCAATACAAGAGGGTTCAGACGTAAGCTGCGTGCAACGGCATAAGATGGCATGTATGGGCAGTGTCGCTCAGACTCGCTAACGCGAGCCTTTCCGAACTCCGGGTCTTTCCCTTTGACAGCTGCGATCAAACCATTGACCTTCCCTTCGGAATGACCCGTAATGTGCACCGGCCGACCGTAGTTGAAGTCGCCCAAGAAGAAGGCCCGAGAGTTTTCGGGAAATTCTTCTTCAATAGGAAGGGCCTCCCGTTCTATGAAACGTTCATCAGGGTTGATAACATCATCAACAACGGTCTGAAGAGCAAAATCTGTTTCTTGTCCGGGAATATCGGCAAACTCCTTGATGGTAGCACCCTCGTCGGTCTTGATCATGCCCTTCAAGAGTTGAATGTGCACAACAGATTCAACATCTCCGATTACCATACCAAGCCGCTTGCTGTAGGTGCCTTCTATCTTGTTCGCCTTCTTCTTCCATTGCTCGATTTGCTGAGGGGTGTGAGGAAGCGAGACGGGATGCTGTTCACCCATAGGAAGAATGTAGTCGAAAAGCTCGTCGGAAACACGAATTACCAATGCCTCCTGTAAATTGGGATAACCAACATGGACTCGTTGACCAAGCTTTGCCTTGGCTAGTTCAATACTAGAGCGGCTTGATGGCTCGAGAAGAGTAATGACCTGGCTCTCGTTTCGGCTTTCCTGTTGGAATACCTGCACACCATGGAAACCCCGTTGGCCAACATGAGGCAGAGTCTTGAGAGTAGGGAAACCAGCCAGAGCAGCCTCGCCTAAATGAACGCCTTCCATGAGATCGTTATATGGCTCAAGGCCATCCATCACGGGCAGATCAAAGACATTTTCAACACAGTGGCAGTTAGGAAGGTCAGGGAATACTCCAGGCATTGAAGATGGGTAAATGTAGTTCACGTCAGGGGAGTACGTGAACTTCAGACTAGCGCCAAAATCGTTGCGGGCTGCTTCTTGAGGACTGAGAAGATTGTCCTTGGTTTTCAGAGCGTCCAAAAGCCGCTTCTCATCGATGAATGGAATCTTCACGACGGCTTCCCACTCCATCTTCTTGCCATTCATATCCAAATCAAAGTCACGAGGATAGAAGTCGATGATAGGAGACTCCGGAGAAGTCATCAAGTCCCAATAAGCAGTAGGGACAATCTTCTTACTGCGATCAGGCAAGACACCCATCAACTGCTGGTAAGGTTTGAAAGGCCGTCCCAAGCTGAAGGTCATGTCGGCAGTCAGGCCTTTCGTCACATCTGCCAAGCTGTCAGTAGGCGATCCTCGTATAAAGACTGATAAGAAACTGACCAGAAATCATAGGAGCATAGTGGTACTGGAAGAACCAGGGCCACGAGGCGATACCCCGATAGTAATAGAATAAGACCCATTGCAAACCTTGCACGTAGTTCTCAGCTAGCTTCTTCATCTCCTCCTGATTATCGATTCCCCATCCGAATTTGGACCGATAATAGTTATCTTTCCACTCTTGGAATTTGGCATCATACTTCTTCTGAGCCGCATCTTGAGCCTCTTCGGCAGTCACGTCTTGGACCTTGGCTTTCTCGTATTTGCGGATAATACGCTGGATAGCCAAAGTAGCTTCCTCGTCGTCATCGTCGTCGTCATCATCGTCATCATTCTCAGAAGTTGAAGGAAATTGCAGTCTCATGAATCTATCGCCATTCTCATTTTCTGTGGACGACCAAGGAAGTCGAAGGTCATCTGCAAGCTTTTCTAAGAAGCTGCGATCACGAGCCGGTAGATCCGGAGGGAAATCTAAAGATTTCGCTTCAGATCTCTTGCCGGGTCTGTTCAAAACATACTTCTTGACATTCTTGAGAATTTCTTTCTGAGACGATGTGATAGTAAGTTCCTTAGGTCTGGTTTCAAGCTCCATGGAGCCATCATTCTTTTTAGACTTGATCCATTGGGCGTCCGAATATTCAGCCTCGAAGAATCGTTGTTCGAATCCGCTCATCGCATCAACAAGTATTCCCAGGCGCTGAACGTTGATGACACCTCCTTCGTTGATATAGCCACCCATTTTCGGTAGCACGTCCTTGTAGATTTCGAACATTTTAGCCAAAGCACCTTCGTTGATATGCAAATTCGGCAAATTCGGCAGGAAATCGTTTCCAACGAAGAATGCCATGAGGATAAAATCATCAATCACGCGTTCCATATTGAAGGGGAAGTTCAGTGTCCCTTCGGCCTCGAGTTCTTGGAATTCTAATTCCAAGTATTCTCGGACCATGCTCAGGTGCAGGAGGTAAAAGTTTTGGTGCTCGAGCTCTTTGGGCTTCTTGGATACTTGGCGACCAAACGTCACCTCTTCACGTAGAAGACAGAAGTGGGGGTCGTGACTGAGAAGACCCAACATGATAAGATCGGCATCCAGACCGTAGAGACAGTGGCGCATGTTAGGATGGTAATCTGGCTGCGCTTTCGCGTGCCGAATGTACTCCATGATCTTGTGCTCACCCTCTCCTGGGACCTCGTGGCCTGAGAGGACAATCTCCACTCCTTGCCAGTCCGAATCTTCTGAGATTTTCTTGTTGACAAAATACTTGAGTTGTCTGGTCAACTTCTCCATAAATTCTGTGCCTGGAGTGATGCAGTTGCTGTCAAATGCATCTTCCTTGGGCATTTCCATGCCTTGCGCGATAGCCTTTTCTTTCGCGTTCTCGGCATCCAACGCTGTTCTGAAACGACGAGCACGCTGTTGATTCATCTTCGCACGAGGGGCGACACCATCAACAGCCATGAAAAATAGCTTTTGGGGCTTGATCTTGCCAAAGAGATGCTCAATATAGTTGAATATTGCGATAAACATCTGATCTTCGGTCATTCGGAAAGTCGGAGAGTCGCTGTCACTATGCGTGCAGTTATGAATAATGCCGTTCATATCGAGATATAAGCTGTCAAATTCCGGGATGCGACTCTCCTTGATGAGCTGTGAGATGGCGGGGTACCGCTCACTGAGCCATCGGAAGAACTTGGGAACACCCATTCTGAATCGATTTTGTTACAAAAAGAGACAGCAAAGAAATTCGTAAAGTTCGTGGCGAGTAGGTGGGGGGAGTCACCGAAGAGGGCGTGAGAAGATCGTGAATAAGAATCGAGAGGATCGAGATAGGTGTAGGAGGGACCAAAGGAGGTGCAAGCAATAGACGAAAACCCCAAGGCGAACGCCAACTGAATCCACCCAGTGAAAAACCTCAAGTACAAAAAGAGAAGGCAAGAGTTGAATGCGGGAGGTAGGAGAGAACTGACGATGACCAGGTCGGAGTCACTGCCAAGCCGCTCCCTTCCCGGTTGGGTTTAGTCTACCGCGGGAGTCCATTAACGCGGTCTCGCGCGTGCCCTTTCGCATCGACGACCTGAGAGCTTCTTTTTTAACCCCCCGTCGACAGCTGGTGTTTTCCTTGTCGCATTGCCCCGTCTCGGAGATTTGAGTACACAATGGATTCTTACGATGCCGAGAATCGTGAGTTTGCCGCAGGACCCGCCATGCAGGAAATTTCAAGCTAATGAGCCCCAGCCGCCGTGGAGGACCAGCAGGACCTGGACCAGGACCACAAGAACGAGAAGATTATCAATGAAGGTACGGTGACGCTTGGTGAATATGATGATCATAAAGCGCCGGCAGCTGATGTTTCCTGCCCTCCCAGAATACAAGACATGGAAGAAGAACGCGCCATTTCTCTACGACATGATCCTCAGCACAGCTTTGGAATGGCCTACACTTACGACCCAGTGGCTGCCAGATAAGCAAGAGTGGGTGCTCAAATCTTCCCATCGCCGAGAAAGCACAACCTAACTCATTTACTCCAGAGTTCCTGATAAGCCCTACTCGACTCATCGCCTACTCATTGGCACGCACACCGCTGGTGATGCGCAGAACTACTTGCAGGTCGCCCACGTTCAGCTCCCTAATCCAAATGCTCCCAACCCCGACGACTACGACGATGACCGAGGCGAAATTGGTGGCTATGGTGGCGGATCCAAGAAGCAACCGATGGACATCAAGTTCGAGATTGTTCAAAAGATTGACCACAAGGGCGAGGTGAACAAAGCTCGCTACCAGCCTCAGAATCCCAATATCATCGCGACCATGTGCACAGACGGTCGAGCAATGATCTGGGACCGCTCAAAGCATCCCAGCCAGCCTACTGGCAACGTCAACCCGCAAATGGAACTCTTGGGCCACGAAGCTGAGGGCTTTGGATTGGATTGGAGCCCACATGAAGCTGGACATCTTGCTACTGGTAGTGAAGACAAGACAGTTCGACTCTGGTAAGTCAATTGATCGATTTGAGCTCATACAAAAGCTGACCTACCTCGAACAGGGACATTACCACATTCACCAAGGCCAACAAGGCCGTCAAGTCCTACCGCACCTACACTCACCACTCCTCTATCGTCAACGACGTCCAATACCACCCCCTCCATTCATCTCTCATTGGAACCGTCTCAGACGACATCACGCTTCAGATCCTCGATATCCGTGCACCCGACACAACCAAGGCTGCAGCTTCAGCAGAAGGTCAGCATCGGGACGCCATCAACTCGATCTCATTCAACCCTGCGGCGGAGACTATTCTGGCAACTGGATCTGCCGACAAGACCATCGGCTTGTGGGATCTGCGAAACTTGAAGACAAAGCTTCACTCGCTCGAAGGTCACACCGATTCTGTTCAGTCTATTTCGTGGCATCCTTTCGAAGAATCCGTCCTGGCTAGCTCCAGCTATGATCGCAAGATTATGTTCTGGGATCTCAGCCGAGCTGGCGAAGAGCAGACTCCTGAGGATGCCCAGGATGGGCCTCCAGAGTTGTAAGTCACTCGGCGCAGCTCACATGTTCCTTGGATTTGACTAATAGTTTCTTTTCTCTAGGCTTTTCATGCACGGTGGTCACACCAACCGTATTTCTGACTTCAGCTGGAACCTTAGTGACCCCTGGGTCCTGTGTTCGGCAGCTGAGGACAACTTGTTGCAGGTGTGGAAGGTGGCAGACGCCATTGTCGGCAAGGATCTGGAGGACGTTCCCACTGAGGAACTTGAAGCGTAGTTGCTTTTCAGCTCCATCCATTGTGATTGTTTCTGTTATTTGTCATGTCATTTTATTCTCCAGGTGCAATTCAGGTGATACGAAGATCAGCCATAATAAAATATTTTCTAAGACTCCGCGCACAATATTCCACTCCGCCCCCGGGGCCCGCTCTTCGGTCGCTTCAGCAGTCTTACCTACCAAAGTAGTTACGTAGGTGTACGCTTAATACCATCCTTCATCCTTCATAGATGATAAGGTCTTTATCTGCTGATGCTTTGAAATGGGTTTGGCCCCAATAAAATCGGGGCTGTCGCGAATCATCTGCCCACGGGGCTATATTCGTGGTGGGCTAAACTATATATCTCCGGCCGATATAGGCCCCTCATTGATCTTTGCATTGGGCTATCGGTGAGTCTCTCGGTGCCTTGCAATAACCTTGAAGATGAATCACACGCTCCCATACAGTGCCTTCGCAGTAATTCACAGAACATGGAATCGTCGCAGGACCTCATGAACCAAATCGGCATAAAAGTCCCCTGTTGAAGGCCCCCGAGCCCCTCCGATTACTCTAAAAAGCCGCGCCCGCGGACAATCGCCGCACAGCAGCTGATTGGTGGAGACTGCAGGCGGTGTCGGGAAAGATGAGGGGGCCATCCTCCAAACGGGCTTAGCGTGCTTTTGCAGCGCCGTTGCGTCAAAAAAAAAAGTAGTTGATGCCGCAGACCCCAAACGAAATCTCCCTCGGTTTCTCTTTCATCTTACATCGCTTCACGCCGAATTCTGAAGCTACTTATTTTCCACACTCGAAATTATCAAGATGGGCGCCGGATCCTCGCCGCCAGCGCAGAAGCCATCTGCAATCCCGTCCCACATGCTGAACGGCAGCTCGCCCCTCCAGGCGTCCACAAGCCCTGGTAAATCCAGCAAAGTTCGTGATGCTCGTGAGCGCGAGAGTCTCAATTCCTCGATTCGTTCTTCATTTGCTCCCCGTATCCCCGTGGGATTCGATTCCGTCGAGGAATCCGAGGCAGCCGCCCCCACCGATGATGCCACTCCCCAGGAGGAAGCGGGGACATCGCACGCTGCGTTAGCTATTCGGTATGAAAGTCTTTCAATTGAAAAGAATTCCGGCTTCATTTTGTGTCTAATGCGCTTCAAGTGGCCGACCCAGCCTGAATGATCCCCCCCGCGATCCCCGTGATGAAGCCGGCTCATTAACCCCGCCGCATACTGCTAGCCGCCCCGCGAGCCCTTACACCTTGAATCCACCCGTTGATTTTGACGGACTTAGCTGGCCCTGTAAGTGCCCATTCGGTGATGAAAGGATTGCTCTCAGATGAGCAAGCCCCTTATGGTTACGCTTTCTAATCGTATATGCGTGGTTCAGGCCCTGGAACACGGCAGCGACTGGAGGCTAGTCCCGAAGAACATGAGGCACGAGTCCAAAAACTCGCAGGTGCTGTCCGAACCATCTTAGAATGCGTTGGCGAGGACCCCGAGCGCGAAGGTCTCCGTGAGACCCCCGAGCGATACGCGAAAGCCATGCTGTACTTCACCAAAGGCTACGAGGAGAATGTACGGGACCTGGTCAATGGCGCTGTCTTCCACGAAGACCACGATGAGCTGGTGATTGTCAAAGACATCGATGTATTCTCTCTCTGTGAACACCACATGGTACCTTTCACAGGCAAAGTAAGCACATGCATGCAGACGGCGATTGGTTTTAGCGAATCGTGCTAACAGAAGTGGGGCAGATGCATATCGGCTACATCCCGGATCGCCGAGTACTGGGCCTTTCCAAACTGGCTCGCCTGGCAGAGATGTTCTCTCGCCGTCTCCAAGTCCAAGAGCGACTGACCAAGCAGGTCGCTTTGGCTATCTCGGAAGTCCTCAAGCCGCGCGGCGTCGGAGTCGTCATGGAGTCTTCCCACCTTTGCATGGTCATGCGTGGTGTTCAGAAGGTCAGCAGCACCACGACCACCAGCTGTATGCTGGGCTGCATGCGATCAAGTGCAAAGACTCGGGAAGAGTTCTTGACTCTTCTCAATCGTCGATAGTGGTGCACTTCTATATCATCTCGCTTGAGAATATCTTTTCAATATTTGGAGTTAAGGAGTGGCCTTTCAACAGGTACTATTGATTTAGGTTTGTTTCTTTTGGTTCTCTTTCTGACAATAAGGTTATAGCGTCAAATTGGGTGTCCCTTGTTTGTTTTAAATTTTTTTCTTTCCTTTGGTACACTTGCATATGCCTCGGCCTTGAATCGTTCATATCCTGTCTACTTCGTGCATCGACTTGATGCTTTCATCTTGTTCCTGATCTCACTCCCCCTTATTGAAACTCAACTAACAAATTTGGGGGAGACCTTTCGTTATTCTGCTATTCGGTGTCTGTGGAGGACTAAAATTCTCTCGGCGTGTGGTTATTTCAACATTCGATGTCTTGTCACATCACATTGTACTCAACACTTTGATATTAAAGCGCGAAGGAGGGGTGTTTTACACGTTCCATGTTCATATTATTGGAATACTATGCTCTGTACATCTTCACAAGCTTGTCGAACAACATTCGTGCATATGTCGCAGATCCAACAAGACCAATAATTCAGTAAGCAGAAGGCTTCATCTCTTGAAGCCCGTATAGAGCCTTAACTAATTAAAAAGGGCGCCATCGGAACTTTCCAGGGCCGACGTAAACAGCTTGTGCAGACATGGTGTACATTGTGGGCCACATGAATACACGTGACCGACAGCCCGCAACCTCAACCTGACCTTGACATGCACTCTATCTTCGCGTTCCACTCGCTCTGCGATAGTGATGTATCCCCAGACTCCCCCCATTTAGATACCATCCCTGCTCTTTTGATACTCCCGATTTTCTTGACTTGTCTCTTCAATCACGCTAGACACGCGGTCGGGGTGATTTAATCCACCATGTCAGCTTGTCCCGCCCGCCCCCAGCCGAGTCTTTGTCGGGCGCGCATGCCCACGGAGCAGTACCCTCCTTAGAGCTTGCTTGCTCTGTCTTTTCCCTACTATATCGGCTTGTCGTACACAGACAAGACCGAAAATCATGATCAGATGTCGCCTTGCGAAACGTCCCTCAATATAAGCGCGATCGACTGTCAGATCTCATCTCTCAGGGTTACAGATACGACATCGGCACAACAACTTGTCGCGCTTCTTATATCAACGGCCTTCCGCGATAACTTGGATCCGCTTGAAGAGTCTTTTCAATGACTACTCTTTCTTCACGATGGTACGCACTCTGGGCTAACTGGTGCCAGTGAGGACTTGAGCCTACGTACTAACAAGGCGGGGCCAAAGGTCTGGTGAACATAATAGAATATGCACAGCTTGCTTGATCCAAAGGGGAATGCTTATTACTGACATGGCCTTTTGCATGTCTGCTGTAAATTCTCGCTCGCCCTGCAAACCTCTGCGGCGTTCTCCAAGGGGGTACAGAAACCCCACCGGGCTTTATCGCGGAGATACTTCCCTGTGGAAAAGAAAACAGTGGCTTGGCCGGCATCTTACAGCATGGGCGGATCCGATGCCCCTTGAGCCACAAATGCTCTCTGAGCCGAAGTGGATTTGTTCCGCAAGTTGCTATCTGTGGTATTCTATTCCACTGGCAGCAGGCGAAGCCAGCGTTTATTGATGGTCGATCTGGCTTTTATGCAGAACGTAGATAGAGTGATCAGTGATGCATGGATTTTCCCATGAGGCCTTCCTCCGTGAAGGCAATACGTTGCAAAGCAACTGAACGGGGCAACAAGACTACACCAAAGAAAGAGCTCCGGGTTTGTGGAACTAACTAAAAGTCTTTCTGCTTCATGGATGCACAGAAAGCGCCTTACTCACATATGCCGGAGCACCCAAGTGCTTGATGATCGTGATCCTCAACCCATGGCACGATACCTGAAAAGAAAAACAAGAGAAGAGAAGGGGGCGAGGCAAATATTCCAAACTGGACCGCGACAGCCCAACTAATGCGTGGTTGAGCAAAATCATTGCTCCCAATCCAGTTGTAGAGCCGCATGCCAGCGACCTTCGGGCTCACCGCCTTCACTTGCCTCTGATTGCCTGGGCAATGTAGTAGATGACATCTGAATCCTTGAGATGGATGACTGAGATTTCTCTTTTGGGTTTCAGAGCCTCTTGTGGCGACCAACAAGGCCTAGCACCCCCTCTAACCTGGGTAGCGCGTCCCCTTGCTCAGACTCGACCTCGACTACCCGGAAAAACCAGCGTTCCGAGCTAACCCCCCAGCCGAAAGAACTTCCGCTTGACGCGGTCACGACTAATTGGCTCCACTTCCTGCTCTGAACGGCTGGCTTTGCTCATCGATATCTTCCTTTCTTCATCTTTTTCTAGCCAAAGCTCGATGCGGCTGGCGACGTTTCCATGGCAGGGTCCCGCAGGAGTTCGGTGGTGAGAGACCAGTGGAATGCCGACCATGACCGCGATCCCCGTCCTAGAGACCGTGGACGAGGTCGAGGTTATCGAGGAGATCGCGGTAGAGGTCGTCACCGCGAGCGAGGTCGCCATCCACGTCCCAATAATCATCCCTTCGACTACTCAGGGCGCTCGCCAAATGCCCCCACGTCCCGTTATGGCCCAGATTCATCATTTCCCCCCGACGATGTTGCGCTAGATCGATCGCCACCCCGCGGCTCACCTGGCCCTTCCCCTGGATTTAACGACGGTCGAAGATTCGGCAACCCACGTTCTGCTCCTCAAGGAGATTGGGGTAATCGTTCACCAAGGCCCATGGACAGAGACACCCATCCATTCCGGCGGGACGACTCCCCGTTTGGTCCTCCTTCTAAACGCAAAAGAACGCGAAGTCCTTCGCCTCGCGACTCTCGGGGTCCATTTCCTTCACGCCGGGGCTCTTTCGCGCAACCAGGAGACCGACGTGACCGCAGCCCTTCACACAAAAACAGAGGCCGTTTCTCTGGTCGCGGAGCACCGAGACGAAGGTCTCCTCGCCGTGGATACGACCGTGGACGTGGGAAAGACCGACGACGTTCAGACTACACACCAGTTGGAGGGCCTTGGTCACCTGGGCGAGGACGAGCGTATCGGAAATCCCCTAGCCGACGCTCTCGGTCCCCAAGTGGCGATAACTACAGCGACAGAGATTCACGCTACAGATCTCGTTCACTCTCGCGTCATTCCGTCCGTTCAACTGGCTCAAAATTATCCGCATACTCGTCTTATTCTAGGGGAGATGAACCAAGTAAGCCAAGCAGGCATACGAAATCTGGCTTTGATGACCGATCATTGTCACCTCGCCCAGCCCCGGATTTCGATGAGACCCGTGAAGAACCCTTCAAGAATGGACGCCGGGGCTCAGAAATGCATCACAAGCAAGGTCGTCGGCAACATGAGATGAGACCATACCCTACATCACCGCGCTTTACACCCGCCGACTCACACCAAGGATCTCCACAATCGCCATATTCCGGCGGTCGAGGTGGCCGCAGTAAAAGATCATCTTATGGCCCTCCTGGGTAAGTCGTTGGATCATTCATATGCTGTGAAGAACTCTTTTCTAATTTGTTTTCGCAGCCCATCATCTCCTCATCAAAACGATAATTATTACTCTCACAATACCCTTTCAGATCAGACGTACAAAACGAGGAAAGGATCCTACGATGGTCCTGCATATGATCAAGCTCCATCCTCCTTCGACGAACCGCCCTACCGAAGTGGAAATTCTGCGCATCGAGGAGGTCATCATGCAAATGGCCAAGGGCGCCGGTTTTCTGGTTCAAGCCATTCTCATAAGCATGGCCCCTCGCATCGCTCCGAAAGAGAGCACTTCAACAGTTCGCAGTGGATGACATCTCGACCCAATGGTTCTACCGGTCGACAAAGCCCTCAACCGGGCCCACCTTATGAGAATAAAACCCTCCCCACTCGTCCAAATATTGCAGACCCAAACTCACACCATGGCCCCGAGGGTATCAATCATGCACGGCATTCTGATATAGACGACCCTGAGCATGATAGGAACAGATTCCTTCCCGAAAGTACGAGCGATCAAGCACAGCCACATGAGGCAAGCTCCCAGACTCGCGATTCTGATACGTCGAACACGACTGGCAAGAAGGAACGGTTTAGTTTTGCTTTAAAGGCCAAAGCCATCCACGCTCCAGCCCCGAAACCTGATCTAGCACAACGAATGCAGACCAAGGAGCCGCCATCTCGCGCGTCTACAATTGATCCACCAACTCCTCGGAATCGCTTAACCAATGGTCCCATGCCTACGTTTAAGCCTGATCCGCCGCGTTTCGACCGTCGCGATCGAGACCGAGGAGGAAGAGATCGAAGAGAAGACCGCCGTCAATTCCGGGACTCACGCGATTCCAGAGATCAGCGCGACTTCAGGGACCAGAGAGACAAGAGGGATGACCGTCGATTTGACCAGCGTCGAGATCGGAGGGGACGTGGCGACAGACGCCCAGACTTCCGTCAGGATCGTCCAAGAGACTTGTCTCCGATTGAAAAACTCCGCGAACAATTCCGCGAACCCCGAGAGCCTCGAGAGCCACAGCCAAAGCAAAAGAAGATTCTGACCCGATACAAAGCTCGCCCTGTCTTGTCTGATGAGTTTGCAAAGGCCGATTCGGTGTATTACCGAAAGCCAGGCAACGAATCTGTGATAGGTGCGGGCACCTACGGAAAAGTCTTCAAGGGCATCCATGTATACACCCAACGTAAGGTCGCTTTGAAGAAAATCCGCATGGAAGGCGAGAAAGATGGCTTCCCCGTCACTGCCGTACGAGAAATAAAACTTCTCCAGCATCTTCGCAGTCACAATGTGGTCAGCCTTTTGGAAGTAATGGTGGAACGAAATGAATGCTTTATGGTCTTTGAGTACCTATCGCATGATTTGACTGGATTAATCAACCATCCCAATTTCGACCTCACACTTGCGCACAAAAAGGATTTGGCGAAGCAAATGTTCGAAGGTTTGAATTATCTCCATCATCGCGGCGTCCTTCACAGAGATATCAAGGCTGCCAACATACTCATCAGCAACCAAGGACTCTTGAAATTCGCCGATTTTGGGCTGGCTCGCTTTTTCTCCAAGAGTCGCCAGCTTGACTATACGAATCGCGTTATTACTATTTGGTACCGCCCACCCGAGCTTCTCCTTGGCGAAACTCGCTATGGGCCCGCCGTGGACGTATGGAGCGCAGCATGTGTTTGCATGGAGATGTTTACGAAGAAGGCCGTCTTTCCAGGAGAGGGAGGCGAGTTGAGTCAACTCGACAAGATTTACAATTGTCTGGGTACCCCGACAAAGTCTGAATGGCCTGACCTTGTGGATATGCCATGGTTTCATTTGATGCGCCCTGCCGAACGCAAGAAACGACTGTTTGAGGACAACTACCGAAAAGTTCTTACCCCACAGGCCTTGGACATGATCTCAAAGGTTTTCCAGTACGACCCTGCGAATCGGCCCTCTGCTGAGGAAGTCCTCAAACATCCTTACTTTGTGTCCGAGGAGCCTGCTCCGCACCAAGCTATCGAGTAGGTCTCACCTCTTCCCTGACCCGCATACATATACTAATCGTGGTACCTATAGGCTTGAAAGCATGCAAGGCGATTGGCACGAGTTCGAGTCTAAGGCCCTTAGGAAGGAGGCTCGACGTGCAGAGTACCAAACGCAGAAAGAACGAGAGAAGCGCAAGGCTGGACCGTCGAGTGATCGAGACTCAAAACGTGCACGCCAAGAGGGCGAAGAGCAAACCTAGTCGCGTGACCATTATCCGTTCTGCTCGTGGCTTTCGGACTTTTCTCTTCTTGTTTTTATGGCATCAGGCTGGAGCATCTATGTTCGTGGGGTGAAATTCATCATGGGAGATTTTTAGGGCTTATTTCTGTCACATAGCGCCCGGTTTGTCACGATTCTCTTAGCTGCAACTACGATTTGGCCGCTGGCCTTGTATTCATACTAATTCCTCGCCATCCAATTACCATATGTAGATACATTCAAATGTTATGTAGACACGGTGACGTAGGAAAGGCTTTGTGAAAGGGTCGGGAAGAAAAGTGGAAGAAAAGTGGTGGCAGAATTCATTCGGCATGGGGAATAAACAAAGAAAGGACTGATGCAAGTACCAATAGTATCTGCTCATTGTTAGTACGCGATCATCCTGGCAATTAATAAATATCCACGGATGCGAATGCAGAGTTCCCAGTCAGACTTTGCCAATTAACCTTCACGCCCGACCAGCTCGGTAGAGGAGCGGTTGAGGCCTCGGATTACCATTAGAAGCTCATCGTGTTTTCTTCATTCCGGGAATACAGTGGGAGAAATACAGTAGGAAAGTGCATAATGTAATGAGTATGATGATTCATTGATTCTATCGACGTACCCTACGAAAGCCAAGAAGGCTTGAGATGGAATGTTTCGTCAGTCAGGTCATCAACGCATCCTGGGAAGCTGTAAAGCCCTCGTGATGATGGTTTTAGATGCGACATTTCAATCTCGACCTATCCATCGGAAATGCCGGGGCAGTGGGAGGTGATAACTCCGGCATTTATTTGAGTCGGTGGTCTGAAGGTTGAAGAAGAAGAAGAAGAAAAGAAAAAAAGCGAAGGCAGAAAAGGCGCGAGCGGGAAAAAAGACGGTGCGGGCGGCAGGCGAGGCGTGCTGTGATTGGCCGCGATGGAGCTTCTTCTGTCTCCAGGTCGAGTCTCCAATTCCGATTTCATTATTCCACTCCATCTCAAATCCCACCTTCGCTCCTCTTTCTCTCCCCCTCGTCTCGCCACGCCACCTTAATTTACGCTTCTTCCAAACCTGCTCTTATCTCTCCGCCGCGCTCATACTCGCCCTAGCCTACTTCTCGCCACTTCGCAACTTCCGCCTTCATCAACCCACTTGGCCTTTTCTCCCACCAGAAATACTCGATATTGTCCGATATAGCTTTTTAATACCTCGTGTCAAAGTTCCTGCGCTCCTCGTCACCTACTCCGCATACCCTGTTCTCCCGGATGACCGCTCGTGTCCCGGGCAGTCCTAACCCGCCGTGATGGATAACGCCAATCTGTGGACCCGCCGGGCAAAGTAAGCGGAACCCTACAACCCCCCGGGAACACAAGCAAGAGGTATAGAAAACTGACCGGAGGAATGTGGCGTTTATAGCTCTTCAAAATTGTCTTTGTCCATGTCCGGAACAGACAGCAAAGACGGTGCCCGCGTCGACCTGCCCCGCTCGGCCAAACGGTTCGGCCCTGACAGCTCCCACGGCCGCTCGAATCCCTTCAACACAATGTCCCCGATGTCCACCGGCGTGTCCTCCCCTTCGACCGCTTCTTCTGCCTTCGGCCTCGGTACGGGTGCATTCGCTTCATTCGGCGCTCCCAAGACCCCCGGTGGATCTAACGACGTCAAGACACCTGGCGAGAAGCGTGAGCTCTCCGACCTTGATGACGCCGCTAGCGCGAAAGCGCTTGCTAGCTCTGCCGGGGAGCACCAGCTTAAGTCGACATGGATCGTCTGGTACCGACCACCAACTCCCAAATACTCAGATTATGAGAAATCAACTGTCCCGCTCGCCGCTATCTCCTCGGTAGAAAGCTTGTGGGCCGTGTACACCCACTTGAAGCGCCCCTCGCTGCTCCCGACGGTGTCCGACTATCACATTTTCAAGAAGGGCATTCGGCCAGTGTGGGAGGACGAGGCGAATAAGCGCGGAGGAAAGTGGATCGTGCGCTTGAAGAAGGGTGTCGCAGATCGGTATTGGGAGGACTTGCTACTTGCGATGGCCGGAGACCAGTTCGCCGAAGCGGGCGATGAGGTCTGCGGTGCGGTACTGAGTGTGCGGGGTGGCGAAGATGTCTTGAGCGTGTGGACTCGAATTGACGGTGGTCGTAACATCAAGATTCGGTATGTTTTGGGGAGTTCTACAGAGCTACAAGGCTGGTCATGGAATCTAATTCAGTGTGCAGAGAAACTATCAAGCGTCTACTCGCCTTCCCCGCGGATACCAACATCGTCTGGAAGAGCCACGATGACAGTATTGCTCAACGCTCAGCGATCGACCTAGCTCGCCAGGAGAAAGCTGCAGCTGCAGCTTCCAACCCTGCAGCCCATCTCGGAACCGAGCGGAGGCGCACCGGCCATGACGACTCGGACAAGGGCAAGGGGGTGTAAAGATCCTTTGCCCTTCTCCTCCATTATGGCCTTGAGCCCTGTACAGTACAGCCGACCAACCAAAACAAAAAATCTCATTTTTCATGCACTAACTCATTGGGACGCGTTTGGGTCTGGGGGACGGTGGGGCATTGAGGCGAACTCAGCGGTTTGATTTGATTTATTTCTTGAGTGAAACTCATTTATGTCTGATTCCTTATTATGTTGCGCTCTGATTATGCCTGATGCTCTATTCCTTTTTGATTCTCCATTTTTCTGTGATATTTTTCTTGGTGCGAAGATGCAGCCGCGGTCTGCAATAGGCGTGTATACCTGGAGGGTCGTTCTGCTAGTCTACTGGACCTTATGGTAGTAGTGCGTTCAGTATTTCTGGGAGGCTCTAAATCAAACCATTTGCAGCGACGAGATCCTCACTCGTACGAATCAATCTCCTCTTCTAATAGCTCTCACGACTACTTTATAATCATTGGCGTCATAAAAGACCTTGGCGGCATGTATGTATGCCTGCGGAATGAGGCGTCAACTTGACCGCCCAGCAATCATCGAAGGGAAACATTTTTGATAACGAGACAATTCACAGATCGCAGAATGGGACCATAGCTCGCCTGGCTTGCTATAGAGTGAAGCTGTGGTCCGAATGCCTCTCTTTGAGCGTATATCGGAATTATTACGCCTCTCACCGAGTCGCCGACGAATCGATCGACAATCGCCAACGCCCCATCAGCCTTCGGACCTTGATCTTTCGCTCTCCACACGACCTCCGCCCTCGCCCTCGCCTGGCCCTCGGCGCCGTACGACTCGAGAGAACACCCGGAATCAGTTTTCCTTGGGCTCTGACTCCGAACTGGAGATTCTCTCTTCATCCCCCCGCCCCAAGCCCGAGAGCCTTATCACATCTCGTTCGCAGGTACGCCGCTTGCCTTGAACCTTTACTCCGCGCGCCTCCGCCCGCTATTGCACATAAACCGCATGCAGAAAAAGTCTACAGTGCTTGAGCTGTCAGATACTTGCCTTCGACATCTCTGTCCAGGCTTTAAACCCTTTATAGGACATTTGTTTGTCTGCACGTGGGCGGGTGCTTGTGTTTGGCGGACAGCTTCTTTTGACATATTACGTGATGTTTGAGCTCTCAGTTGAGACTAACGTACATAAATAGGCTGCGCAAAGACATGATAACTTCGAGACTCTTGGATCTGGACCTGCGGCCACCAGTGGAAAATTACAGCCTTCCACTTTCCCATCTGCTTCGGACCCTTCCGCCCGGTAAGAATGCCCAACCCCACCGCTATTTGCGCGCTTTGCTGACTTGTCACCAAATTATAGCCTCGAGCGCAGCTTGCAGATGTCAACTCATTCTAGGAAGAGATCGGTGGAAAACCAACTTGACCAGGATGAGGCTCGTCTACTTGGAGCCAAGTTCAAGACCAAGTATGTATTCGAGTTGAAAAGCTGGACCATAAGTACTCATGTTTTCACAGAGATTCAAAAATGACACCTATAAAACCGGGCCAATTCAAACAAAATAAAAAGAAACCCGGGGTGAGTCTGCCTTCAACACACGCTATTGGCTAAAGCTCTAATGCTTACATCTTCCAGGATAATGGTTCTTTCAAACCCGTAGATAAGATTTCGAAGATTTCGTCAAATGCCCGCCGTGAAAGTGGCCCAATACGCGCCCAGGGAAAGCCAAAATTAACCCAAAGCTCCCCTGTCATAGCCAACTCGCTTGAGTTTGAGGAGTCGAGTCGTCCATCGAAAAGGCGCCGATCAGATGATGGAATCGGCAATGCGAACGTGAAACATGCTCGTTCAAACAACCTTTCACCTCCAAGAGAATTCGTCCCGCGCCATTCTCCAGCTTCAAGCTCATTCTCCGCGAAGCAAAAGAAGGATCCCGTGTGGACGCACAGTGAATTTCGTGAGATAGAGAACTACGTTAGTGTGAGCAACCTCACCAGCCGCCCAGATCCGCCTCAACGACGGTTTTCGGGCGACTCTGGTGATGATGAGAAATTTACAGCTCGCGCTACTCACCAGCGCCATTCGCGTAGCCAAGACATGAGCCCGCCTCGATTAGATGAGCTCGACTGTGTGGCAATCCCAGCTCCCAAAAATGCGACAGGAGAAAAGAGCAGCGAATCGCAGTACAATCGGGAAAGAGAAAGCTCAGACGAACTGCAGGGGGATGTTACTACCGATCCACTGCCCAAAAGCCTGCCAAGAAGAACCAAGCAGTCTCGTCCACCAAAACTACAGGACCAGCTCCAGTCTCCGTCTCGAAAACGCTCTCCATCTGATATTCAGCCCACCGACTTTGCCGCATCGCCACGTGAGGGTCCCAAGAGAGCAAAGCATTTCCACGCCTCGGAAAGCACACAATTCATTATAAAGTCATTCCGCGCTGGAATGACAAAGAGAGCCGATAACGCAGACCAGATTGTTCTACAACTTAATGACACAGGGATCGAGCTTAAGGACAAAAGCTTAGGAGATGAGCCTGTCAAAGTTCCATTTTCAAATGTGCACAAAGTTACTCACGCCGGAGAAACGTGTTTGAAAATCAGATTGGCGCTCAGGCGGACTGTGTCTAGTAATACGGACCGTGCCGACATCGAATTCGTGGTGTCTAAGTCGAGAAATAAGGTTTTGCAAGCTTTGAAGAAGTTTGGCGTCAAGTTCATTGAAAAGGATGTGTAAGTATATCTTAGGCTGTATCGAAATTGGGATGTTGACTAATGCTTGAGCAGGGCTCATTTAGACAATATGTTCTACGCTTACGATGAATCGATGAAAGCTCAAGCCAACTCGACCAAGCGCCCGTTCAAGAGTCAACCCCCAACTGAAGCGCTTGAAGTCAAACAACCAGCGCCGGAGAGCTCGATTGGGCGTCGGAAAATTACTTCCATGCTACAGGATCCCATTGGCGAGCCCGAATCAAAACCAAAAGACAAGGAAGATTATCATTCTGACCAAGCTGGCAATCTGGATGGTGCCGTAGAATCGTCAGAGAACAAATCAAAGCAGAGAGAAGCATCTGCTGGAGTCGAAATTCCTGTGAAGACTTATAAGCCTGCGGAGGATATATCTAGACCTGGGACGCGATCATCTCAGAGGGTTACTCGGCAATCGAGCCCACGACTTACCGCGGCTAAACCGTCTCCTGTGTTCCCTCCGAAAGATGAGTTTCGGAAGAAATGGAAGAAGTCACTTGTTTATCCTTTGACCGGGAAGAAGAGGGCTGAAGTTGGCGTCGATGATCGAGATCGTCTGCGCGAAGACGAGTTCTTAAACGACAACCTCATTGGGTTCTATATGCGTTTCTTGCAGGATCATTTGGAGCGCACAAACCCTGAAGTCTCAAAGAAGGTGTACTTTTTCAACTCATATTTCTTCGAAACTCTCAACAACACAGCGAGAGGCGAACGTGGGATCAATTATAGTGGCGTTGAGAAATGGACGCGCAATGTTGACTTATTCAGCTACGACTATGTTGTTGTTCCGATCAACCAGAACGCTCATTGGTATATTGCCATCATTTGCAATCTGCCTAGTTTGGAACTTGACGATAAGGATAAAGAAGGCACTTCTTCCGCAGCCATAAATAGGAAGGAACCTTCCGAAAAGCTTGACGGAAATATCCAAGACGCGCCCCAGTCTTCCTGTCCCGAGTCGACTGTGCCTTCCACCCCAGTTGAAGCGGAAGCTCAGCGGAAGCAGTCTGAGTCTCCTCGGAGTCAGTTGGCTCGTGAATCATTTGCTACGATGCGCTTAGCGGAGGCAGAGGCACAGGCAAACAGTACGAGTGCCAACTCAACCGAAAATCAGGAGTCTAGCACAGGCCAGAAAACTCTCTCTGATATCTGGCTTTCGGCAGATGGAACAGGGCGTAGTGCCTCCGCTAGCAAGGAATGCACCCCCAACCCCAAGAGCGACGCTCAATCTACCACGTCGACTGCTCGGAAAGGGAAAACAAAGTCCCGCGGCGAGAAATACGATCCAAAACAGCCATCGATCATCACATTTGACTCCCTGGACCTCCCCCGCTCGTCGACAATCAAGGTTCTGCGGGAATATATCTGCAAAGAGGCGTCGACCAAGCGCCAGGCCAATGTGGATGGCAAAGATATAAGGGGCATGCGTGCTCAAAACATCCCTCTTCAGCACAACTGGTCAGACTGTGGGCTGTATCTGCTGGCCTATGTGGAGAAGTTTGTCCAAGGACCTGAAGTTTTCATCACTACGATTCTCCAGAGAGAAATGGACGCTGATGAAGACTGGCCCAAGTTGAAGTCTGGCGTTCTTCGGAAGCGGCTGAGATATTTCTTAGACAAGCTTTATAAGGAGCAGCAGGCCTTGGCAAAAGGCGAAAAGATTGAGCATGTGATGGCTGACCAGCAACCTGTCTGTTTCCTACTGGGTAAGCAAGATTCCGGTCAGGATGAACAGAATCCTGAAGAGGTCGATGCAAAGACCCTTGTATCCCCGGGGAAGGACGAGCGTCCTTCTGTTGCATCTTCAGATTCGGATTCAAAAAAGAAAGTACCGGAACAGAGTCAACAGAGCCCACCGAAAGAGGACGACACTCCAGATGACTCCGCTGAGGATGAGCCTCAGCTTGTGCCGACAAACCCAATTGCCCCTCGTTCATCTGAAAGGAAGCCCTCCGGTTCTCCTGCAGTAGATCCATCGTCGAAGAAAGACGCAACATCTGCAGCTACTAGCGACGTTGAAGAGGTCCCCGACAGCCAGCCAGCGAACCCTACGCCTCTTTCCAGACAATCATCCCCAGATAAGACCAAAATGACAAGATCCAAAAAGGGGAGAACGACACGAAAGTCTACTATACCTTCGAGCGCTGAGATCCTGGAAGTCGGCGATTCTCAGCCAGAAGAGCAAGCACCTGTGGTACAGGTTGAGCGAACGCCTTCGCCAAAACCATGAGAGGTACCCTCTTTCCATAATCATTTGCGGCTTTCAGACCCATTAGAGCATAATTGGTTTAAGCTTAGCGACCTTACCTTCATTCTAGTTTCTCCATTTCTCATTCTTTTTCATACCCAAGGCCTCATGGATAGTTTGACGGATTATGTTGTTTATATTATTCTTATTTGGTGCATACTTCAGCAACATTGTTGTTGGGTACTGGCGTTTCCGAGCGCATCGGGTTCTCAAATTCCACTGTGCATAACTATGATAGACTTTTTCTTAATCTTATGTTATATTCATCTACCGATACGACACTCTTTATGACTGATGCATCGAAAGTAGCAACCATCACATTACCAATCCTTTTCATCTAGTTTAACCCACCACGCTAACTTATCCCGCCTGAACGTCTCAAAATCCCACTCTGCTTCCTCCAGATATTCGGTCCCTTCAGTCCACACATAGACTACTGCATTAACCATATTTCCGCCATTTCCACCAATAGATACATTAGCTCCAGAAGCTTCTAAAGCTGCCTCCAACTCTTTAATCTCCTTCGAGGCATCCTGGCCATTTCCTGCCTCCAAAGCCCGCACTTTTACATCTTCATGCGCATAATCGCTCCCTTCATACCGATCCAATCGGTATAAGTCTCCATCTGTTAGCCCGGAGACAAGTGTCCCGAGAACCGTCGAGCCTGGCGACGGTACGATTCCTGGGTACTCTGCGCCTCGCACCCGGTGTCGTCGATAACCCTGTAGCTCCGCGGGTTGGAAGCGGAGCATGGCTTTTTGCCAGGGCTCTGGGTCTACACGACCATGTATCACGCGGTGCAGCACTTGGGGGGCCATCAATGTGCCTGTTATCTTGTGAGCCATTGATCGTGTTGTTGCGTTCGACGTGGTTGATGCACGTACCATAGAAGAAGCAGACATGGTCACCCATTGTGAGAGGAAATCAATTATATATAAGGAGAAGAGTACCGGGCTGCTCTCAGCATCAGAATCGCTGTGAAAGGTCCGATAGTAGAATCAGAGGAGAGGAGAGATAGCGCGATGAGTGCGGAGGGCCGTATAGATTGCGGAGCTTATCGATAAGCTCGGAGCCTCCAGCTGGCTTCATCTGTTTTCCTCCCGTCAGGACAGCACAACCACCATGCATTCCTCGCTCAACCGTATACAAGCTGTCTTCGGCTTCTTTACCACCGTCGGCCTGGTGGTGGCTGCCGTCGCAGCATTGTCCACCCTGCTCTTCCCGACAGCCGACACTACGGCGTCAGTGCAGCTGAAGAATGCCCAAGTGTAAGTCGACCACCTATCTCCAAAGCCAATATGCTGCAGCTCGGCCTTGTCCATGTCTACAGCTTATTGCGGAGTATCGCGCATTCTCACATTGTGCCCTTCCAATCGTATAATTGAAATCGCCATTTACTAACACCCAACAGCGTGAAAGGCCGTCCATTCTACAGCTCGACCAAGCGCGAAGAATACGCCCAGATCCGCTTCGACCTAGACGCAGACCTCACACCTCTCTTCAACTGGAACACAAAGCAGCTCTTCGTCTATGTCTACGCGACATATTCATCCTCCAACGACCCAAACACTCAGCTCCGCGACTCGGAAGCCATAATCTGGGACCAAATCATCGAAGCCAGCCCCTCGCCGTACTCCCTCGCCAACGTGCAGGAAAAATTCCTCGAGGCAATCCCCATGTCTCTCGCCGAGAAGATCTCCCCCGAAGTAGCGCGGAAGATCGCGCGAGACAACCGCCAGAAGGCTCGAGCGAAGAAGTCTGGAAAGGCGAAGGCACCCAAGAAGGCTCCTGTCGAGGCTGAGCCTGGTGTTTTGAGGTTGAGGGGGCAGAAGGCTAAGTACCAGATTAGTGATGTAACGGGGGCATTGGCTGGGCGCCAGAGTGTGTCGTTGGCTGTTGGGTACAATGTGCAGCCGTGGGTTGGGGCTTTGTGGTGGAGTCCTGGCACTGGAGCTGTGCCGCGCACTGAGGGTACATTATTGAGGAGTGAGGCTTTTGATTTCCCTGATCTGAAGGCGAAGAAGCCCGAGGAGAAGCCGGCTCAGCAGGAATAGTGATCTTGGTAATTACTCTTGTTGAGGATAGATTGGAGTCCAAGTATTTGAATGATATCTCGTTGCCTTCTGTGAACTTGTTGAGGACGCTTCATAATATCGTTCTCGCGCTTACCTTGCTGCTTCCAAAGTATAGGCTACGATTACCTAGGAGGACTTGTCGTGTTTTCCCCCATTGTCCGTAGTAAATCCACGCAAGGTACAATCTCAACTTATGAGCAATGCACTCCTCACCGGAGGTATGATATCTAGAAGCTTGGCCACAGAAATAAATTGTCAAGTGAATAATTTGATTGGTATTTGAGCATAGGTAAACCACCATAAACATGAAATCGTATTCGCTAGGGTACTAAGCGCAATCGGCCGAAGACGTGAGGAAGTCGTCGATAATTAGGGTCGTGACACCATAATCGTAGAATTATCATAAGCAATAAGACGAAACCGAGGCAAGCAATACTGCTACCACGCCCGAGATAGAAAAGCCATGTCGAGGCTGCCTATTAGACTGTTCCATAGTTGCGGGTCGAGTGGCCTCCGTTCTGAATGCGATCCGAGTATACGCCTGGAGCGGGGCGTCCAGCAGCACGGCTGATGGGGTCTTGCTGTTTGCGCTGGTAGTAGACGTATTCTAGGTAGAATGCGTGCACGTGGCCGGGGAGGTATCTAGTATAGCGATGATTAGCGACGGGTTTGCGTATTGATGGGCTTTGTTTGGCATTGTTGCCGGGCGCTTAGACTCACCCGAGGATTGTAAGGAGGACATTGATCCAGAAGTCGGCGCCACAGCCGGAGATGAGGAAGACACCGAGGGGAGGAACTAGATTGGGAAGTAGATGTTAGGAATCGCTCTTGAGAAACGCGCGGCGTATGCAGCTCCAGAAATGCCTCGCTGGGCAAGGAGCCACACGAACAACTCGACTGAAGCTGCAGCAGGGTAAGCTTACTGAAAAGAGTGATGACGATCAGGCACAGAGTAGAACAGGCACCAGCCATGATGACGGTTAGTTGGAGTTGGAACGCGAAGGACGCCTGTAGTCTGCGGTTGCGATGTAGCTGAGGAAGAGGATGGCGAAGAGGAGAGCGAAGATATAAATAGGCACGTTGTCGTCCTTTGGCGAATTTAAACGTTTCATGATCGGCGAAGACGTCAGAGGGTCTTGCGGGTTGAGCAACCTTGTTTCACAGACCATACAAGTCCCACAGCTGCATAGGGCTGAGAGATCGAGGAGATCATCTCCTCTTCTTGCCCAGAGCTAATTCGACGGGTCCTTGCTTCCTTCCAAGTTCCAAGGTTGGGTTGCTCATGTTTAGACAGCGCCAACACTATTCATGTACTTCTGAAGGCAGCCGCGATGCTTCATTGGCAGCAGCTGCGATTGACGTCACCGCATGGCTGGTACACAAAGGGACACCCCTCACTCCCAGTCGGGATGCCAAAGCAGTAACTTTTAATCTATACAAGGTGCCATAGTCTAATGGTTAGGACGTATCGTTGTGGCTAGCGCTATACAACGCTCCGATGAGTTCCCGGTTCGATTCCGGGTGGCGCCATAGCTTTTTGCCTTTTGCTGCTCCTCTATGGGCCAGAAGCGGGAACCGATTTTTTCCACATTAACTGGCCCCACAAAAAAGTGAGGGAGCGATACCCCTCCAACTACGGGGACTATTCGAACCGTGACATCGAGCAAGGCGGCTTTGGTTTTTACTCCGAACGGAGCACAACCAAGAAATTTGTTTTACTTTCGAAGGCTCACATCTAAACTGGAAAAAATACTCTACAGCTACTTTCTTCCTCCTGTTGCTTCCCTCTTCATTCGCATGTAGATAGATAGAGTAAAAAGAGAGTACGAGCAAAAAGCAATGGCGCCACCCGGAATCGAACCGGGAACTCATCGGAGCGTTGTATAGCGCTAGCCACAACGATACGTCCTAACCATTAGACTATGGCACCTTCTATATTCGAGGCCGAAGATTAGTGCTTTAAGTTAGGACCTCTTATTTCTTCGATCTGTCAAAGGTATTCACCAGCTACTTTACTGTGTTAAGGGGACGCTGAGGACAACCACATGCCCGGAAATAAGGTTCGTATCATCCAGAAAGGATTTCAGCCTGAGAATCTGGAGATACATATTCAAGAGAAAGTCCAAATACGCTCAATGGAACGCAATACAGCCGGATCGAAGATATCGGCAAGGCATGTTCGAGCAAAGAGCAAATGTCTGGGGAATCGAAAAGGAGTTCACGCGAAGAAATTATCCAGCGTCCTCCAAGTAGCTTGGGCGGCTTCAGTTGGTGTTCCCTAGTGTGTTATTGGTCATGTCTATAGAACCGAGCTTCCAAGCTTGTGCGTTGATCATAGCGTTGATAGAATATAATGCCTAATAAATATGTCACAGGCGCCCGCGCAATTAGATCCATCACATAGTCATATATTTGGCAGTCATTTGAAGAATCAAACAGGTGAATATTAATTCAAACAGCGTCAATGGCCGCGCGGGTAGTCACCTGCTCATTCTTGTTTCCAAGCTTGGAGATCTGCAGGAACGCATCCACACCGTAGCCTTCTAAGCTGTGCATTTCCAGACTACCAGCCCAATATTCTGCATAGACTCGGCTCATGGGAAGTCCCATGCCCAGCCGGAGGTTAGGATGCCGTGAGGTAAGGGTATCCAGAGACCCTTCATGATAGCCACCTTGATCTGTTTTGCGCTCGGAAACTTTCAGTTCCTGCATGGTTGCCGCCATAGCGGGGACTCGCTCCAAGTTCTCGAGTCTTGATTGGGTCCGTGGCCCCTTGCTGAAAGACCACAGGTACGGGAGAAGCTCCCGCGGAAGGCCACCGCCCTGGTCTGAAATGCGCATGATGACATGCTGAGGAGTTTCGCAAACAAGAACTTCAATGGGAGGTGGGGGCTCTGAAGAGTCTTTATATTTCTCCATCACTGCTTGCACCGAGTTGCGCATCAGTTCACCAATGATATACTCCAAATGACTTAAAATGTAGGGGAAAGTGGCATTAAGATGACCCTGGACAGTAATGGCAGGGATTCGAGCGGACTGTGATGTCTTCCGCATAAGGTCTTGGGCGACTTTCCCGCAGCGCTCAATCACTTCTTTTGCATTGCATTTGAGGAATACTTCTCCCACGAAATCGGCATTCATGTCTGTGCGCTCATGTGAGTCAGGGAAATGCCAGGGAGAGTTGAAGGAATCCGTGAGCGCAAGATGTTGCTCAGCAATGACTCGGCGCGATATCCTCTGTTTTTGTTGTCAGTTTGAAAGGCCGGTGTGAGGTGGAAGCTTGGACATCTTGTCCATACTTACCGCACGAAGAAGTGTGTTCATGAATCGGTCCATCTCATCCGCGGGTACAAGCTCACGACACTTCAAGACACCCATAGCTAGGTTCGGGATAACGACAAGGTGCTCCTTGAGTGTTTCCCGGAGAATATCACAGAATCGGTCATTATCTTCGAGGCTGCGAATTTCGGGGACAACGCGGAACCGTTCAAAGGCCTTGTAGTAGAGCTCGTAGACGAGCGACAGGTTTGGATTTGAAACGACGACATAAGGCAATTGTTGTATATCTCGCAAGCGGTGCGCAAGTCTAGTGTATTCTCGTGTTAGTCATTAAATTTAGCTGATATAGGCTTTGTTCGCGTACCGTGTGGGCAGCTCTGTTCGCACATAATTTGCCGAGCTGATTAGGCGCGGCTCAGTCAATGTGCGGCCAAAGAAAGTCAGCTGCCGCAAGCTGATCGGTCGAATCTCTCGCTCAACCCATCTGCCTCAGTGTTAGTACCTTGACCTCAAGCTTGCAGGAGCTTGGGCATGCATACTGGTCAACCGCGGAGCCGGGGCGCCACGGTGGTGGCTGGCCGGAATAAAACCGGGGCTTAGCCAGGCGAGCAAATCTGGCGATCTGCCGGCACCTTGGACGCGACTGCATTATTCTCCATACAGCCTGGAGCGCGGAGAGCAAGAGAGCAGTCGAGGAAGCTGTGACTCTTCATGTGGCGGGCGGTGAAAAGCGTGGCATGTGACATCTTTCTTATTTGCTTTTTGCCCGTTTTTAGCGGCGGTGGGTATGGTATGTGTGGGCTGTGGTGGATCTTGAATATTTATCTCCTGACGCGAGGATATTACATTCTACATGATACGGCCCTAACGGACGATCCTGAGATATGATATTTGCTGTTTGGGGCGACAACCGGGATCATCGACTCACTAGTGAGCAATGGCGGGGAAGTAAGCCTCGTCCACGTAATAATGGGCTACGGGTGGCCTTTCATTTGCCGATGTGGTTTGGTAGGGAATTATCCTGGTAGCTTCTTGGTCTTGGAGTAAAATAGAATACACATATATGAGAAGATACAAACAAAATATTGAATCACGGTGAGAATGTAGATTCCTCGGCACTGAGGCTGGCCAGACCTTCACAGATGCATGTACTCCAGACAACGGCAGGACTGGCCAACTTTCTTCAGAGGGGGAACAAAGAAGCTCCAAAATAAACCAAGCTGAACTTCTTTCAAATTCCAGCCTATGACCTCTTTATTTCACTCTATATCTGCTATTTTTTTCGAGTCCCGGAGCATACTGAGCCAAACGTGGGTCCCGCAGGGTTCAACAAGGAACGTTGCTGCCGAGCCTTCGAGGGCTCCGCCACCGCTAGCTCCGGGACCCAATTCTGCGGGTTCAACAAGAAATTCCTCTTGTCAACGACTCTCGCCGGGTCTACCTCCATTCACCTCCTTCTACTCCTTTCTTTCCTCCCATTCCGTCCCGATAAGTCCCCTCCGGCTGGACGGGAGGGCGCTGTTCGCCATGGAAAACGTGAGTTGCCGACCGTGCCCCTCGCATGTGTCGTCATTGCAGATCTAACCACCCTGAATCCTCCAGCTCGCGGAGAACGACATGCTTGTCGACGAGTATGAACAATACCCAAATGAGAAGACCGATGTCGTCGTCGTGTCCCGCTCTGGCTCCGACGAGCCCGACTCCAGACCCTCTGCTACCGACCGTACGTCCTGCTTTCCTCCCCTCGCTTCCGCCAATGCGCAGATACTGTGGTGGGCCTGATCTTAGGACCCAAGAATTGTTCTGGGGACTGAAATATCCCTGGGGCAATGGTCGATGGTCTTTTTGAGTCTCAGGTCTGGGATGGGAGCAAACCATCCTCGACTTGATACATTTATTGGAGACGGCCGCTAACGGGTGATCATTTTTAGATGAGGCGATGCTAGCACAAGTGCTACCCAAAAAACCAGATCTCGAAACTCTGGAGGAGACACATCACACATGGAGTATTAAAGACTGGAGAAAACTAGAAAGGAAGAGCCACGGACCTGTGTTCAAGTGTGGAGGGTTCCCATGGTGCGTGATATTGGGCTGGCTTCAACCCGCAATAACAGCCATTGACTGGATAACAGGCGAATTCTATTCTTCCCCTATGGAAACAACGTCGACCACGCGTCACTTTACTTGGAGCACGCCTGGGAGGGCGATCCGCCAGAGAATTGGTATGCCTGCGTGCAATTCGCTCTGGTATTGTCCAACGTCAAAGACCCTTCAATCTACGTGTCACACGGTGGGTATCCCCAGAAGACATTTTCAGTCGTCGATATTTGTGCTAATATTTTACAGTGGCATCTCACCGATTCACTGGAGACGAGGGCGACTGGGGATTCACGCGATTTTACGACCTCCGTCAACTTTTTAACGAGACCTGGGAAGACAAGGGCGTTCCTATAGTGCAGGATGATGAAGCAAATATCACAGCCTACGTGCGTGTTGTCAAGGATCCCACTGGTGTTCTTTGGCACAACTTCCACAAGTGAGCTTGGTCTACCTAAAGGTTGCACATGAAGGTTTACTAACACGCTGTGAAGCTATGATTCCAAGAAAGAAACAGGCATGGTTGGACTTCGCAACCAGGGCGCAACCTGTTATTTGAACTCCCTTCTTCAATCTCTTTACTTCACCAACTCCTTCCGCAAGGTATATGAGCTTCTCACGCGTCCTTGGAACGTTGATAGTTGAGTTTACTAACTCGTCTTCTAGGCTGTATATCAAATCCCGACGGAGGAGGAAGCCTCTCGTGACAACAGCGCATGGACTCTTCAAAGATTGTTCTACAACTTGCAGACGAGTGATAATGCAGTCTCTACAACAGAGCTGACCACTTCTTTCGGCTGGGACTCACGACAAGCCTTCGAACAGCAAGACGTGCAGGAGCTTTCCCGAAAACTGATGGAGAGACTAGAAGAGAAGATGAAGGGAACCGTGGCCGAGAAAGCCTTGCCAGACATGTTTGTCGGCAAGACTAAGACCTACATCTCCTGTATTAATGTTGATTACGAGTCTTCGCGAGTGGAAGACTTCTGGGATATTCAGCTGAACGTTCGAGGAAACAAGACTTTGGATGACAGTTTCCGCGATTATATCCAAGTCGAAACTCTTGAGGGAGAAAACAAGTATGATGCTGGTCCTCCGTACGGCCTGCAGGATGCGAAGAAGGGAGTCATTTTCGAAAGCTTCCCTCCTGTGCTTCATCTACACCTGAAACGTTTCGAGTACGACCTGAATCTTCTTACTATGATGAAAGTTAATGACCGCCATGTGTTCCCAATGGAGTTTGATGCTTCGCCATACCTTTCCGAAAATGCCGATAAGTCTGAGCCGTGGGAGTACGAACTGCATGGAGTGCTCGTGCACAGCGGTGGCCTGGACGCCGGTCATTACTATGCCTTCCTAAAGCCTACCAAGGATGGGCATTGGTACCGTTTCGATGACGATCGGGTCAACCGTGTAACCGAGAGAGAAGTCTTGGAGGAGAATTACGGTGGAGAATATGAATTAGCGAATGGCGCCGCAGGAGTTCGACAACCATATACACGAACTCTTTCAACAAAAAGATCTATGAACGCTTACATGCTGGTTTACACCCGGAAAAGCCGGACTGACGACGTTCTCCCCGCCATCACCAAGGACGACGTGCCCAACCACATTGGTCAGTTGTGGATACCTTTTTTAATGCGTGAGCGAAACTAATTTAGTTGCAGAGAACCGATTGGCCGAGGATCGCGCTGAATTCTTGCGCCGCAAGAAGGAGAGAGAGGAAGCTCATCTATACACAAACATCGGTGTATTGAGTGAGAAGACATTCCAGTCTCATCAAGGGTTTGATCTTACTAGCAACGAACTCCCCGGAGATGACCCTGCTCAGCCAACCCAGTACCGCGTTCTCCGTACAAAGAAAGTCAGCGAATTCGCGCAAGAGGTTGCCGAGGATAGAGGTCTCAAGGCCGAGAACATCCGCTTTTGGGTCATGGTCAACCGTCAAAACAAAACCGCACGCCCTGACCAGCTTATCACAGACCCTGAGATCTCTGTTGAGGAGGCCTACACAAAGCTGGCATCTAAGGGAAACCTCTTCCGATTATGGCTCGAGTATTCTCCTGATGGCCAATGGAATGACTCACCGGACTCTATTTTGATCTTTTTGAAACACTTCGATGTGGTGAACCAGACCCTGAATGGAGTTGGCTCAGTCCATGTCAAGAAGACACAAAAAGTGTCCGAGTTAGCATCAACAATCCTGTCAAGGATGAACTGGCCCCAAGGCACCGACTTTATACTCTTTGAGGAAATCAAGCACAGCATGATAGACCTAATGAAACCAAAACAGACTTTCCAACAGTCCGAAATCCAGAATGGCGACATTATCACATTCCAACGTCAGGTGAAGGAGGCAGATCTACCCCCAACTGCACTCTATACAGACGCCAGACAGTTTTACGACTACCTCTTGAGCCGCATGGACGTCCGATTTGCACCTATCGGAACTAGCGAAGGCGAAGATTTCACTCTGACCCTTAGTAAGAAGATGACATACGACCAATTCTCCAAGAAGGTTGCTGAGCACTTGAACGTTGAGCCAACTCACATTCGCTTCGCTCCCGTTGTGCAGAGTACAGCTAAGCCCAAGGCCTTCCTGAAGCGGAACCCCGCCACCACTCTCTCTTCGGTCTTGAGTGGGCAGTATGGTTCTTATGGAGGCTACAACGCGATCCGACCAGATGCCCTTTACTACGAGGTGCTGGACATGAGTCTCAGCGACTTCGAAAGCAAGAAGTCATTCAGAGTGACCTTGCTTCATGAGGGTATCTCGAAAGAGGATACTGTGGAGGTTCTCGTTGCCCGCACTGGCACAGTCAGCGAGCTTCTCAGTGCTTTACAGGCAAAGGCTAAACTTGATGATGACACCATGAAGGTCATCAGGTTATACGAGGCATTGAACGGGAAATACTCAAAGGAGCTCCGCCCTGAGGACCAAATTAACACAGTCACCGACTATGGTTCAATTTTCGCCGAGAAGATCCCCGCTGAGGAGCTCAACATGGACTCCGAGGACCGATTGATCAGCGCTTTCAACTTTGAGAAGGAGCCCACTCGGCCCCATGGGGCTCCATTCAAGTTCGTTGTCAAGCCCGGCGAAATCTTCAAAGAGACCAAGGAGCGTCTCTCGAAACGGACAGGCATCAAGGGCAAGCCCTTCGAGAAGATTAAGTTCGCTGTTGTTGGGCGCAATATCACTTTTGCTACCCCCAAGTACCTCGAGGATGGTAAGCTTCCAAAGCCAAGCAAGGATCATTCGTTTAGTTTACTGACAATCGCACAGGTGACATTCTGTCTGACGAGGCTGGTGCTGATGACTACCTCGGCCTGGACCATGCAAGCAAGAGGAGCGGGTTCTGGAGCAAGAGTGAAAGCTTCTTTATTCGATAAATTTCTTTTTGGGAGGCGCTGGTATTGTGGGATGGCGAGACGCTGCAAGCCGGTACATGAGCAGTTGGTACCCAGCACAGTCCCCGTTTTATTTTATTTTTTCCTTTACTTTCTTCTTCCCCTTTTCACATTTCCACCAATTGTCTGTTTCCATGCCCTCGATCCATTCCATAGTTCTATAGTAGGAGTAGAGGCGATACAAATGCCACGAAGCGATGATTATGCTTGGGTGCAGTTTAAATGCAGTAGAGTAGATGCTTGAAAAACAAAAATCATATTATTATCCAATCTATAATTCGAATGCGTAGTGACAATTCTAGTGCCGACATGTATTCACCTGTGCCAAGTCAAGATAGTAATCTCGATAAGGTTGAAGCGGTAATTTGTTTAGGTGCAAACGGCGCAAACACCGATCCGCCTCGCTGGCCAGATCATTCAACCACCCGACCTCCTGACGCGCACCCTCTAGATAGGCATTCAATTCCTGAGCATTATGCGGTTTGCTCTCCTTGCCGGTCTGGCCTCTTTGGCCTCCACTGTTACTGCGACTGCCCTGACCTACCGTCTTGAGGCCAACGAGAAGGCATGCTTCTACTCCGATGTTGATCAAGTCAATGCCAAAGTGGCCTTCTACTTTGCGGTTAGTACAGCCTCAATTATCTAATTGTTGAAAGGAAACAATCATTTGAATCTGTGTTCTGACAATTGCGTTTCAATAGGTCCAATCCGGTGGCTCCTTCGATGTCGACTACGTCGTGACCGCACCAGGGGACAAAATTGTCCTTGCCGGGGAGAAAGAGCGACAGGGCGACTTCGTCTTCACGGCCCAAAGCAGCGGCGAGTATAAGTTCTGCTTCAACAATGAGATGTCCACATTTGCCGAGAAGATGGTAGACTTCGAGATCGCTGTATGTTGCTATTCCTACCCCTCGGAGGAGACACGACCATTCATCGTTCACCCCCCACAACAAAGGAATCATCCTTGTTTCCAATGGATATGTAACTGACATCTGCGCAGGTCGAGAACGAGCAACGCACCCAACTCCCATCCCGCCAGGGTGCTACCGCCGAACAAACCACCACCCTCGAGGAGTCCATCTACAAGCTGTCCGCACAGCTGTCGACCATCTCCCGAAACCAAAAGTATTTCCGTACTCGTGAAAACCGAAACTTCAGCACTGTCCGCAGCACTGAGCGCCGGATCTTCAACTTTAGTGTTATCGAAGGTCTGATGATGGTGTCGATGGCTGGGTTGCAAGTGTTTGTTGTGCGCTTCTTTTTCCAGGGCGCCAGGAAGGGTACGAATCCATGTTTCCCATTGGTACCAAAAAGACCAATGGATTCAGAATATCAACTTGTGAAAACGCATGCTAACTTTTCCATTAGGTTACGTTTGATAAGAATGAAGTGAATAATGTGATGCATATTTTCCTAAATTTTACCGAATTGCAGAACCGGCGCGTTGGCCTAGTCTATTTCCAGCCCCTTGCCATAGCCTACTAGAATAACCCAGATTACTGGGATCCCAAAAACAAAACAGGTTGCAAGTACTCCATGACATCGACTTTGGTTCATCTCAATGCGTCCAGTCCCATAACCGACCTCCTCGCTCCATGCACTATTGGCCAGGGCGCGAACGCTAGGGGCGCAGCGCAACGAGGCACGTAGCGTCAGGTCTGTAGCAGGTTTTTGTTCGATTCATGCGCTGTCCGCTGGTAGAACGCAAGACTGACGTGGTGTGGTCAACAGGATTCGAAAAGACGGAGATGACTGCTATCCCGTGTAGTCAAAGAACACGGTCTGTTCACGAGAGGTATGATTCTAGCCTCGTTGTCCAAGTCCACTTCTTTGTTCGACGTCTCCAATTATGGCACGATGCTCGGCACGATCTTCGTCGTGGAGCTGATCCGCCGGTCTCGTGCCCAAGATCTGATGTCCATGACCGTGTACGGTGCAACCATGGTGCTTGATATTCTAGAAAAGGGCGAAAAGGGGCTCAATTCGAGGCTCTCGGTTTGCTGATTGGGTCGAGTTGGCCAGGACGTTGCGGTCATGATCCACATACTCACCGCAGCAACAGACGGATGCCCTGGGCAAAACAGGTTTCTTGCGGGGTTGCTTTGTGAAGCATCATTATGAACGCCGATGTTGAGGAGAAAGAGGTCTAGAAGCCAGAGACTCTTGATCAGATGTCGTTTCCCTACAATTAGGGCATGAGCGATGATGCAACAGGGGCTTGAGTGCCTGTTATGGCGTGAAAATGAGATAAGTCAGCAGAGGAATTAATCAAAGCCAATCTACAGGCAGATTGGGAGCCAAAGTTCCTCCCATGGTGATTGAAAGGTGACTTCATGTTATGGAGGTCGCTATGCTCCTGTCCGATTTCATTATTTCGAAGGGGTTGTTGAGTGATATCATCCAGGGCTGATTAGCGTCACGGCAGCATCGTCATATTATTCGCCTCCCGACAGCGGAGCGAACCCAAATCAGATCTGCTCGCAATGTATCCGTCGCTTCGAATAGAACTCGCCGAGGGAAAGTCATCTCAAAAATTAGAACGGTGTTCCCCGTAAGAACAATGTCCTATGAGATACCGCACGAGGTATGTGGACCGCCAAGGTCATTCCGAGATGTCATGTCTGCACCACAAACACGGATCGTCAGTTCGACATGGGTCCGTTGACATACCACTAGGGCGACTAGTTCTGCAGTCCAGTCAAGCCGTAAGGAGTAACCCTGTCCGTGGTGACTCTGTGGTTTCTCTAGTGTCGGTATGACATCTGGATGTATCGATATCCACTGAGCTCAGACCTTTGTACTACACTATAGTGGTTCTCGTATAGGCTGAGCCCCATCGGTGGAGGCATGGCCACTACGGGGTATTTTGTCGTATCTAGTGATTTACGACATTGCACAGGGCGTTTGGAGCTCGTGCTGATACTCCCGGAGTAATGTTTCTTCTTTAGGGCGTTGACATGCATTGCATGTCTGATGTGTCCTTTGGTATCGCGCTGTATCGTGTCCATCCAGACCGAGACTTTTGACCTGCCGCCCCCAAAATGGGCTCGTCCATTTGGTACTTATGTCATGTTCTCCTGCTGATTCCGACGGTTCCGTATTGCGTCTGGATATGTATTTCATCAACTTCTCAACTGAATGTATCTCTGAAGTCATATAGACGTGTCCTACCTCATTATTTGTGGGGGCCGCAGCTTGCCCCTACCGTCAGCATATTCATGGGGCCAGAAGCATGAGGATAAGAGACCCGAATATACGAAGGCCATAGTGTCGCATATCTACACCATTCCCAAGGATCGCTAGGTGGAGCAAGAGGGGTTGTACCTCGATGCCGGTACCGACTGTGCGCTTTCGCCTCCCCCGCTAGGATGGCGAATGATGTAGCTGTAGTAGCATATGGAAGATTCTTGAGCGGCGAAGGCTGCCACTGGTCTTTGCTTTTACTATCTCCGCTAAGCAGCACTGTGGTTCTCAGTCCCGGTGGAGCTTCTGAAAATCCTAAATTATTTTTTGCGCCCCTGTCTGCCCCACGCGCAATGATGTTATCACAATATCTGCATCATAATTATTGCTTTTGTTTCATTCAATACAGCCTACGGAGTACAGTGCACCATATCTCGCTCGTAATCTTTGGTAGTGCCTCAATTCACGGGTGAAAGAAACCGTCCATACTACGGTGAACTAGGGCTTCGTGACGTCAGGTGGTCTCAGTGAGGATGAACTGTGCAAGCGGCACAACTAGCGCTGGTGCAACGGCCTCAGTTTGCGGAGGTCATGCATCGCGATAAGAGATAGTATACAATGAATACACTAAGATAAGTTCGAGAGGTAAGATCGTAACAATAATGACCACGGTATGACACATTCGGTGAACAACAATATAGCGATAGTCGAGGGGAAGCTAAGAAATTCGGCAACGCTCCACTTTTAGTCCACTATTTCGCCACTGGCGCGTTTTAGTTCGTGGACGATCGTGGGAAATGATCGCGGGACGCATATGGGAGCATAGGTCAACTGCTAAGTACTCACGATGACAGGACGTAGCGCATGAGTGTCTTGCTTCCACTGATACTATAGAGCCTCGTAGTTGGTACTCGACAAAGTACCTCGATTGTTCCTGCATAGATGATGGAGACGGCCAAATCGATAAATCGAATGCTCGGATCGTCCCGACATAAACCGATGACGACATGGGCTTGGTCCACTTTTCCGAGCCTCAGTCTCGACGTTCAATTGCAACCGAGGGCCTCTTCCTCTCTCTTCTTTGCTCTATTATGGCGAGCAGACCGTACGAGGTATACAGTACTGTATATGCAAGCAGGTGAGCCACATGGAGTTTTATTCAATTTTTACAAGTGATCGGCTATAATGAAGGATCCAATCCAATCCCTTGTCCCAAATACACAAACTCTCGTTACTCTAGAGCAGTAGCGTCGAGTCCGCAGCAACGGGTTCCACTGGGCGAATATCCACTTTGCGTTCCGCTGACCACATCTGTCCCATCACGACGCACCCCCCGAATGCACGATGGGTCTGTGATGGGCCTGGACGTTCGATAGCCACGGCCACCCAGCTGGTGATTCGCCCAGTAGACGTCAGGCGCAGATCTGCAGGGGGTCGATTCGGTAACCTTCCGCTGATCTTTGTACGCCATTTCGCTCCGGGCCATTCATGCATTCCGTAGTGACCTCATCGGGGAAACCACTGGGGCACTCTCCATCTCCGGTGGGCCGATTGATGCTCTCAATGCTACCAATGCACCCTCTCAGTCGCCAGTGACAGCGCAGGTGTGGGGAATTGTGAATTCATCATGATAACCCCCTTGTCCACTCGCAGCGCAGCCGCCGAAAGCACCTAGTGTGAAGGTGGAGAGGGCCCTCGTTCTTATGATGTCGCCAGACTCCAGCCTCTCCCATCCTTTCCGTCGTTATCCCCGCCTCGTTCAGCCAATGATGTCACCCAGCGGGCGCGCGGACGATGTGGCTCGTCCCTTTTTTGACGATGACCGTCTTAGGGCCTTCTGAATGAAGTAGGGCTCCACGATGGCAGGCCTATCAGCGAAGACCGCTCCGTGGAGCCCGTAGTTTGCCGCCAGATCACCTGTGACTTCATTTGGAATAGTTAAGCCCCCCAGCCCATGAATCCCATTTTGTATATATAGCTCCTCCGAGACGGCCCATTCACCTTATTCCAATCTCATTCTAGCCGCCCCATCTGCCCTACCTAACCCTGTATCTTCCCCATACCTAGTATTCCCAACCTTGGAAGCCCCCATTGTTGGCCTTGTATCATTCCCACACAAGCCACCAAGCCCTTCGCAATTTCGTTCCCTTGGCTCCATCTTCCTATCAGCAAACTAGCTGATATTGATCCTCTTATCCAAAGGTTAGTTAGATATTGTTGAAATTTCTCTACATAACCACGTCTTTTTAAATGCTCCGGGTGAATTATCAATTGGCCCTCGCCGTTCTGGTTAAATTTCGATCTTACACGTGCTTCTCAATTGTTTGATTTCGTGAGATTCTGTTCAACTTATATTGACTTGTTACAAATTTTAGACACTATCCACCATGACTGAAAGATCGCAAATTCAGCAAGACGCGGGGGCTGGCCCTCCCTTGAGCAACGTTCACAACACCCGGTTAGATCCTCATGCCTCCATTGAGGAGTACAACCGAAGCATGTTGGAGCACACACAGCGTCAAATGTCCACTTTCGTCGACCTTGACAACCTTCGCGGTGGCAGCGCCACTAGCAGCCGAAGCAGTCAAAGCAGCGGTGACAGCGGCACTTCTAGCAATGGTGTCTTGGCTCGCGGTGCCAACGGCCCTCCACCAACTTCAGCTAGTTCATCTGCGGATGCCCGGTCGCCTCAACAGTTGCGGTCTTCTCGCACTGCCGAGAAGTCTTTCTAGACGACAACGCAATCAAGTATGTTAACGAACGATGTCAACATCATTATGATTTATCGCTGACTTATGAACAGCGGTCCAGTCTTCAATACACGCTTGACATGATCGTTAGGTGGCCTCATTCTGACGCTCTTACGGTGTTTTGACGGCGTTACCTCGTGTGCCATTACCAATGGCTCGCGTCAGGATTGGAGGCGGAGTTCCTGTGGAGTCATGCGATACCTTCCCATCGCATCGTGGGTTTTTTAAGCGACGTCGCATTTTAAGCCTTGAGTTTCTTGTGTTCCCGACGCGAGTCGAGTCACTGTGGAAACTGGTCACTCCTTTTTTTCACACACCCCCTACTTGCACCATTTATCCACACTACTGCATGATACTGCTTCCAAAGACTTCGAAAGGTGCAGTTCACGTTGCCATTGATCCATGCATTGACGGATGTTTCCACGACATGCATGATCTTTACCGTTTCTCGGCTATCGCAAGCCAATCGACCCATCCAAGTCGCAGTCATCCAAGCAAAGTCTCAAAAAGAAAAAAAAAGGTAGAACCCGACAGGGTTTTTACTCGCAACCCCTTACCACCCCTTTCCTTCTCATTGGCTGTTTCGGCGTTCGTTCTCGAGATCAGAACAAGTCAGGAGCAGTCAACAATTTCCATTCACATTGACACATGATCCTATCCATCTCCCTAGGCCAAACGGTCTACCTGTATTACTACTCTTCTGTCATAGTGTCTTCGTGGGAGTTCCGCGGATGATGTGATGTCAGCTTGTACAACAGTTTGTCACTTATTGAGCGAGCGAGCGAGTCCTTTTTCTAGGTGTTCGATTATTTGACATTAGGGAGCGAGAACCCTGCACCTACCTCTCATGGCGAAACACGACTATCCCTGGAGGAAAAACTATGTGATGACTTGATGTATTCTTATTGAGATTGCCCTGGTTGGCGCCAATATCATGTACAAAATCGATAAACGCGGTTATCGCACGAATGAACATGTCTTCCTCTGAACATTTTTTAAAAGCTTGATGGTCTGTAGTTTCAATAGTTATAATGTTGTCTTGTTGTACATATCGATGTCCCGCAAGGTATGATTTCCATCACGGTCTACTTTCTTCTTCCACGGTTTGAGTGAAGTCTTCCAATGTTTGATCTTGCACATTATACCCACTCCTCATAACAGGTCTTCCAAACTCAGAACAAGAAAAAGTTCCAAACATTGGAAATATAAATAATTCCGAGATTGTTCTAGCGCATTTCCAAGGTTAATTGTTCCAAGGTTATTGCCCCGCTCGTTCGGCCGCACATCCATGGATCACGGATATGCTTTCCAGGAGCCGAATCTTGGTTGACTTCCCAACATTTGAATACTATGTATCAAAGATCAAACCTTGGAAGCTTTGATACGACTCAAATCAAAGATGGTAAAGTTTGGACTCGTGTAGTATGCGCTCTACCTTTTTGTATTGAAAATATCCGAATTACATCGCATCTTGTCGGTTTCTTGGAGCGGATCATCATGCAAGACCTATGACAAGCTTTTACTGCCAAGTCAAAGCGGAGATATTCAGAGTCAACAATCCAACAGTTAAGATGATCTCATCTTCTTCTGGCAATGTTTCATTGAGGGTAGTTGCTGGGGTACTCCGTACCTGCACCTACATTCCAAACGAGAGCCCCTTGCATGCCCTCGGGATAGCGCCAAGACGCTGGATTGTGACTACTGAGATGGTCTGAAATTATCACCTATCGAGAATTTTCTTACACAAGAAGCCTAGACATAAGAGAACATGAATTGATCAAGTCGTCTTGCTACGCAAAGTCGAAGTCTTGAATTTTGAATTCCACCCATTGTTGATCAGTTGAATGTGAAGTCCATGTGTTGGTCGGAGAAAAAGATTAGCTCAGGACCCAATGAAAAGAAATTAAATACCACAGTAGATTCCGAATGAGATAATGTGCCTGGAAGTCTCCTGATAGAGCTGTGCAGTGGTCCATCTTCGTTCTCGCTTCGGTTTTTGGAATGTTAGAGCCCACAACAGAGCCAATGATAGGCCAAGGGAGAACGAAGGAGAGAACTGAACAACAGGGATGCGCCAAATAATCAAGAAAGACTAATCAGAGTCCTTTCAGTGGATCTAGTGGAGGTAATTGAAACTGGCTACCCCCAGGATTTACCTAGGGGAGCGTCACTCCAGCAGCCTTCTCCCTCGACCAACTCACAGCTTCGCACAGGTTTTGTCGACAACCTGTGCCATCGACGAAGCCTTTCGACGCTCGTAATATTGTCCAGCTCTTGTCGTTCATTTCATCAGCTGCTCTAAACGCAGACGCTACGCTCTTTTGGAACAACCTAATTCGACAACAACACTCCTTCAATAAACTCTAGCTGCAATAATATCGGACCAACACGTGTGACTCGCCCTCCAAAATCTACGGAATACCTTCTCTCAGTGTTGTTAACGCTTCTCTCCCGCAATCTGTTTACCTGAACCATTACACAACATTAAACGTTGAAGGCCACCCAGCAAAATGCATTTCATTCGACTTCTGACTTCTGTTGCAACACTCTGCTCCCTTGGTGCTGCAATTCCAGTTGCTAATGGAAGAGATACGTCATCAAACACATCGCCGACTCCGACAAAGGCGCTGGCACCCGCATCCACATCTAAAGGAGTTGCTGCCGCACCCTCTCAAACTATGGTTGGGGCATACATGTGCCCCCAAAAACAGTTCAAAAAATGCTGCCAATCGCTCCAAGAGACTTCCAAAGAGCTCATGCAGGGCCTTGGAGACATTGTTCCAATCGTAGGAGGTGTCCAGATCAGCTCCAAGATTTCATTCCAATGTGCGTCTGCCAAACAAACAGGATCATGAAGAGAGTGGTCAAGAAGAATTTGCTAACTTGGTTACTATAGGCGATTTAATGGGCGACACTGCGGCACCCGATGATTGCCAGGGCCATGGGTTTACTCCTATGTGTTGCTCAAATGAAGCGAGCGTAAGTTGGCAAATGTATTATCAATGTAAATAGTGCTGACTTTCATTCCTGATAGGACGGCGTGAACTCTTGCAAGCCATTCGAGATCGCCAAAGAGGATTACTACCGCTCATTTGGGTATGGAGGAGATGATGATTCTCCTGTCGATACAATCAATGATGTTATGTCTTGAAATTACAGGATGGGCAGCCGTTTCGATCAGGATGATCATGACTTTGTATACGATGAAGATGGTTTAGGGAAATGACATACTCGTCACTTTTTAAGCCGTTGGCATATTGTCTCTGATGGTGTTTTACCTTTTATGTACTATTGTTTATTGTGAACTTTCTTTATGAACGCCGTGGATTTCGTCAACCCGAGTAACAGCTTGCATCATTCTCAAGTGGAGGCCCTAGTAGCCATAGCATAACGTTTGTTCCAAGGTTGCTTACTATGCCGTTCAAGTTGACCACGTGCCTGAGCGACGCAACATTAATTAAATGGTTTTAGGTACTACAAAGGCTACTTAAGATGGATAAGCCTTGAAGCACCTAAAATCCACCATGGTCATTACTAGTCGTCCTGGAGGTTACTACTCTAAGTATGCTCAATGGTTTAGGAAACTGAGAGATGAGAGACGAAACAATTTAATTTGATATTAACTCCTAAACTAAAAAAAAATTATTGGGTTAGAGGAGCTGTGCCGAAAGACATCGACCTAGCTACATAGTATCCAAGGCTGAGGCTTGGTGTTATCGAGCGCTTTGACTTTACTATCACTTTCGATTGGAGCTGCCGTTTTTAAAAATATTAAGCCGTTTGGCAGCGTCACGAGTGCGTTGGTCGCGTTGAGAGGAAGACTGAGAAGTACCATGAGGACGAGCTTGAGAGGACTGGGCAGCAGACCTCTCATCGTTAGGGCGGTGGGAGCTTCGACCAGTATCGCGGGAGCTTCGGCTGGTATGTCTAGGAGCCTGCGCTGTTGATCTTTGGTCAGTAGAGTGCGAAGGCCTGTCCTGACGACTGGAAGGGACGGATGTATTGTGAGGATTGCTTTGAGGAGGCTGGGCAGCAGGCCGTTTAGTAGACTTGCTATCAGAAGTAGACTTGCTCTCAGGCCGGGCAGTAGACTGGCTATCAGAAGTAGACTTGCTCTCAGGCCGGGCAGTAGACTGGCTTTCAGACCCCACGGAATAGCTGTATCCTGGCACATACTGCGGCTGTCGCTGGGAAAGTGGGAGATGAGTCCCCATAACTGTTCCTTTACTAGTCATCCTGTGCTCCACGTAAGTAGTCAGATAGGGATTTGGTGAACAGAAAAGACACTTGCTACGGCTGCAAGGAAAGTCTAGAGGGCCTTTATTGGCAAGCTCATCTTTAGTGTGAGTCCATCCATGCAGAAAGTGGACAAGACTGGATTGTACGTCGGAATGAGTATAAAACTTCTCAAGGACTGCATCTAGCGACCTGTTCTTTTGGAACCAAGTTTCAAGTTGTGGCGCAATTGCATGTGGTTTCTTGCCTGCAGTACCGGGAATCACTAAATTGGTCTCTTTGTCTGCATACACGACGTTTCTGTGAGTAAAGTCGCATACAAAACACCCGCAGCCCGGATCGTAGGCCGACGCGGCCTCCCACACTTGATCCAATCCCGGTGCCGAGCCGTCCTTGTATCCCCAGAGGTGTTCTGCTCTACCATGGAAGGGCCCTAGCCCTCGCCGCATAAGCATGGCTTCGAGTGCTACAAACTGAGCAGAGAAAAAGTCCGTTGATGTCATGCCATGGAGGGTAAGCTTTCCAAGTGCGAAAGCAAGGACGTACTGGTATGGCCAAAGTGTGCTTCCCCATCCTCTCTTGACGCACGATGAAATTATTCCGAGTATCTTCTTCACGACTCCGCACCTATGTGAGAAGCACTTGCTTTCAAAACCACCCGTAACCCGAGATGGAATTTTTTCAAAAACTTCAGCCAACTTATCGTAGGTTTCAGCCATGTCAGCAAGATAATCACCAGGGCGATGATGGCCAAAGGCGACAGTAATTAAGCTACGTCTCAATTGTTCAAAGTATTCTGGAGGTACACCCTCATTTGGATCAGCAATCTCTTCTAGGCCTGCTGAATGCATCATCCTTGATCGATGATTTTCGGACCTAACGCCAGATCCTGACGAACGGTCATTTTGAAGAGAAGCGTTGCCTGAATTACCAGAACATCCGTCTGCAGGAGGAGAATCAGATGACTCATGAGACTTCGAGTTTAAACTCAGAATTCCAAAATCAGGTTCCTCGCCCCCCTGCTGGGAATTATCAGCATTTGATGGGAAAGAGTCCGAGGAAACAGGAGCAGAATCTTCCGATTGACTGTATCCGTGCCCTGTCTCCCGGTTGCCATAGTTCTGAAGAGTAGAGACAAAGTTAATCATGTTTTCGTCACGCATGAGCTGTGTTGATAGACTGACATCCGGGGAGCTAGAGTCAAAGTTTTCTGGATCGTCATGTTCGTGCTGTATTAATAGGCTATCCGAAGGACTAGCGTCAGGGTCATATCCGTGCTGTGTTTCTGAGTTGCCGTGATCCAGAGAGCCAGAGGCAATCTGATCCGGGTATTCGTTGGATTGATTCATGATGTAAGTAGATAAAAAGTAATGAGTCAGATATAAGTGTTGATGGTAAGATAGTTGTCAATTGTTATTGAGTTCTTGTGTGATGGAATGCAGAGAAGCCAGGACTCGAGACCAGGCTTTTATATGAGCGAGTCGAGGAGATCACAATGGAAAATTATCTTTGCCATTGATGTGATATTTGAGGGTTTGTTCTTTTGTTAGTTAGACGACAATGGGCATAATGATCAAGAGGCAAATGAGACAGAATAAATGTGTAGATATATGTGTCGTCTTTGTTAAAAACAACTAGTGTTTGGGCTCTTAGAAGTCGAAGGTTTCCATAGTAGGATATTCGCCATGCCATTCTTGCAATGGATATACGAATGAATAGAGATATCGATATGAATCTTCGTTATCATTGTATATCTTTCAGCTAAAAGTACATGGATTCAAAAGACGTCAACGCCAATTGCGTCCATTATTTGGTGAGTTCCATGAATGACCATTGTTGCTAGAATGGGGAGGCGGGAAATGATACTGGCCAGGGGGTAAAGGTTGATGGGGACCTGGCATCTGAGAATGACTGGAGAAAGAGGGAGGAAACGCTGGAGGATTCATGCCTGGCCCCGGTGGAGGAAATGGTAGGCCTGGAGGCGGAGCAGGTGGCCAGGCTCCAGAGTAATGGGGAGGAGGGGGAGGAATATGAGAAGACGAAGGCACATGGTGAGGAAAGGGTGGGTTCTGATAGGAAGCATTGTGTGGAGGGTATGGGGGGAGAGGTTGTGATTGGAGTGGAGGTTGGTAGGATTGGTGAGGTGGTGGGAACCGTGGAGGCGATGGCTCCCTGGGAGAGTATGAGCTCTCACGGCTGTGAGTCGGTCTTCTATAAGCGTCTCTTGATGGTGACCGAGAGCCGTTCCGATTTCCACGTTTGCTGGGTCGGGATCGGCTGCGCGAGGGCGAGTCTGATCTTCTGCTCAAGTCGCTCAAAGAATCGTCGCTATAGCGCCGTTTATGACCAAATTGCCCTCTGCTACCACTTCGGCTTCGACTGCGGGAGTCACCTGGTCGCTTTTTCATTTCCTGGCAAAAAGTACGAGACCATCCAAAATAAGTCTCGCCGTTCAAAATATCGTCGTTCTTCTCGCCGCGGAAGATTCTTTGGCCCAGCTCATCTACATCAACATTCCCGCTCTCTTTGACAAGCTGTTCGGTACCGTATATTTGCTCCACTTCATCCAGAAGACCCTTCACAGCTTTAACGAGCTTCTCATCGGCTGGACCAGCCATGAATTGCAGGGGCTTGATACTGCCCGGCCGCAACGGAATGGTAGAATTGGGAATAATATGTGGAATCCAATTTCCAGCAGGTAAATCGTAGAACGGCGTAGACATATCACCATGAATTGGTGGCATACTGAATGGTGCATCCTTTCCAACTGGCTTTTTCCCTACGTCGGCACTTGTAATATCGCTCATTGGATCAACTTCCGCCTTCGTAGAGGTCCTCACAACTTCTCTCAGACGAAACATTAGGCTTTCGCTGAAATAACCATGCCCAGACCAGACGTCGAGAAGATCATGGAGGCGGCGATAGTGGCGAGGGTATTTTTCTTGGTCGTAGGCTGCTGCATGGCTAAGTAGCTCAACCATGTGCTGTTGTAAAGAGCCGCTGAAAGTGGAGAATATAATGGGAGAGTCCATGTGGTATTTGGTGTGATGGAATATGTCATTCAGCAGGTAAAGAACGTGAAGGCGTCGACGCTGTGGTGACGGCTTCGGTCGAGCATCTGGGGGCGCTTCAAAAGATACCGTCAGAGCAACTAAATATTTGGCAAGACCTCCAACGCGATTTGTAGAGGAAGCGACATAATGAAGCAACCAGGCTTTACACGTCTGTATGAGGCAAGGGTATTTAGCAACACTGAGGAGGTGATGAGTAGAATAGTCGCGAATCAGACCTGAATATTTGCTGGCGAGCAATGTGAAATGGCACTATCGAGTAGACCATGAAAGGAACCGATCTCGTCACGCGACAGAGATGTAGGATCTGGTCTCAGAAGGCTCGCGGCAAAGGACGCCTTTGCGATAGCGAGGTGATGCGACGCCATGGTCGCGTAGTCCAAGGTTGAGAAGTGAAGCGAAGCTCCGC
>JAOYNU010085370.1:0-52220 GCA_026745395.1 Tympanopsis confertula | reverse complement strand
ATGCTCCTGGATAGATTATGGGTTTCCTAACAACCAACCACATACAGGCTGCTGGTCTCTCGCGTAGATTTGCCCAGACTGTGGGTATCGCCGTCGACGCTCGCCGCCAGAACCTCAGCGAAGAGGGCCTTGCCACCAACGTTGCTCGCCTGAAGGAATACAAGGAGCGTCTGATTGTGTTCCCCCGCCGTACCACTGCCAAGAAGGGTGACACTCCTTACTCGGAGCTGCCAAACCTCAAAATTGTCAATAACATCAGCAACGCCTTGCCCTTTACCGCTGTCGACAAGTCGGTCATCCAAATCTCCAAGGACGATATGCCCAAGCGCATCCCGGGCGGTCCCTATTCTGTGCTTCGCAAAGCCCGGACCGACGCCCGCCTTATTGGTGTTCGTGAGAAGAGGGCCAAGGAGAAGGCCGATGCTGATGCTACTAAGAAATAGATGGACGTGTGGGATCGGCAATGAAAACTGGGAAATGGACGGCATGGCGATGGGAATGGTTTCCGGCACAAATGAGTCTCCTGGGGAACGGTATCTGGCCTTGGGTGGCTGACGACCTCGAACAAACCCACCAGAATCTTCGGAAAGCTGCTGTAGTCTTGTGGGGAGAATGAGGCAGTTCATCTTAATAAAAATGAATCAAGGCTATCCTTCCAATGTGGTGACATGCGTAGACACCCTAGGCGTACACGTTTTCAATGGCCACAACACGTCCCGATACAGTTCATTCTTCCCAGTCGGAGTCGGTTAAGCTAGGGGAATAAACTAAACTATTTTTACTATAAATTCTAGGGGTATACCGATACCGGTTATTAGGTTATTTACCCGGAAAAAAGACCGGAAATTTTCAGCTCGGATATCATTATGCCAGGCGGTATCTGTTATGGACGAAACCGCATAATAAGGGAAGCCTAGGTGCGAGGGAGTGGGCTGACCCTAGGGATATGGTGCGTCCAGTATTAGTATTTGCAAATCATAAGAGGATATAGTGCAGATATACTAACCATCCATTTGCTGGGCGTGAGGCGGTCTTTGATGTTCGTTAGTTGACTATTGATTTCGCGGCAGCCTAGGACAATGGCTCGGAACCTGACTTGAGTAAAGAGGATATCTTACCACTGGGATATGTTATAATCGAGGTTTCACTGTGGTCCATGTGGCGTCCATTCGGCTGACGGCGGCTATCTTTCTATCCTTTGTAATTATTAGCGAATACTTTCATCACTTGGGCAAATATAGCTTCCTGCCGCGTAATGTGCAGAACGGGTGCACTTGATTGTTCAGCATCTGTCGATTGCGACTCTCACCGGCAATACTGCAAATCCAACCGCTCTCTCCTCGTTCATAGCGCGCGCGGCCCATCAGCCCCCATGCGTCCCCGTTTCCCGGCTTTTGTCCGATGCGTACCTAGTTTGTCGAGTCCGTTTTCGAACCTGGGGTATGAATATTGCCACTGTGGTCGAGCAGGACGGCGAAACAGGCGTAGACGAGCCTGGAATCACATCCAATCCAATCGTTCAAACCGATATTCGGAGCAACGCACCAGCTGGCATTAGTCCAGAAGCGGCCCTGAAATCGGAAGCAAAATCGTCATCCCAGGGATCCGAGCATGGGCATGTCCCCGACGTCGCCGAGGGAGGAGGGCACGGATGCTGCTCCGGCGATACACTGGCCCTATCCGCAGCAAAAACTCGGAATGCACCACATCCACAGCACGACGCGCCCACGGAGGCGTGTTCATGCCCTACGCCTCGGCCGCCATCTCAACCGTTTTCCGAGATACTACCACCACCGCCTCTACCGGTTTCACGGCCTCCCCCATACCCCGGCTGCGCCAACCTTCAGCTCCCTCCCTCGACAGTCGCCTCCGACATCTTGTCTCACCCCGCTTCCCAGATAATTGCCAGTACCGACTCTGCTGACGATGACTACGACCAAGGGTACGACACCGACGACAGTTCTCGCTCCACATCCACGTCCATCACATCACGGTGTCGTGCTCACATATTTGAACATGGTCGCCGATACCATGGCTCTGGTGGTTCCACTCGCGGCTACCCGATCCCCAACGACGAAATCGAGCAGGCCAGAGAAGACATGAAACACATCATGATGCTGGATATCCTCGACGGCCGCCTCTTTCTCGCCCCGGTCCGCGACCCATGCAACAAGATTCTGGATATTGGCACCGGAACCGGCAGCTGGGCGATTGACGTGGGCGACATGTTTCCTCGGGCAGTCGTTCGAGGGATCGATATTTCGCCCATACAGCAGCAGTGGACGCCTCCCAACGTGAACTTCCTGGTAGACGACTGCACGCTGGACTGGATGGAGTACGACATTGATCTCGTACATTTTCGGTTCATGTCCATCATCCTCAAGCACCCAACACTGCCACTTGTTCTCTCTCGCGCCAAAACCGCCCTGAGGCCAGGCGGTTACGTTGAATTTCAAGAACTCAACGGCGTGCCCCTTTGCGATGACGGCACTATGCCGCTCGACGACCCCGTCAGGGTCCTTTATGATATTGCCGGTGCCGCTTGGGCGCACATGGGGATGGATGTGCAGCTCCCTTCAAAGCTGGGTCCGATACTGGAGGCTGCCGGCTTTGTGAATGTGCACCTGCACATACGCAAGGTGCCCATCGGACCATGGGCCAAGGACAAGACCCTCAGACGAATCGGGGCCTATCAGAGCAAGGCCATTCAAGAGTTGATGCAAAGCTTTGCGGGACGGCCATTTGAGGCTTTGGGCGTGAAAAAAGAGGAAGGGCTGGTCAGGCTGGCGTTGGCGCGAAGGGCGTTGAGCAACTTGAGTGTACACCGGTACTTTGAATATTATTTTTGGTGGGCACAGAAGCCGGAGTAACCAAAGCATCATGCGGAGACATGAGTCCATAAACATGAGGCTGCTTGTGCAAGATGACGTCTGTTTTGAACAATTAGATAGTGTCTGATTTCTCTCTCTCTCTCTCTCTCTCTCTCTCTCTCTCTCTCTCTCTCTCTCTCTCTCTCTCTCTCTCTCTCTCTCTCTCTCATTCCCTCTCTCCGCGCAACCATAAACTCCATATGCCATGCACCCGAATTCGCACCCTTGGGAGTGAAGATATACCTACCCATCTAACCGGCCCCATCTCTATATTCACAAGACGGAATGCTGTATTCCCAAGCTTTCTGCTCAAACTCATCATCATCGCTGCCGATGCTACCTTCGCTCACTCATCCTTATACACCTTTGGTTTCCACCCTTGCTTCGCGTTGGCGTCAACCTCTTCTTGTGTTACCATTGGTCGTACTTCTCTCTCCACTCTCTCTTGCGCCCGCACCACCTTGCTCTGGAGATAGAAGCTGCCTCCTTTTTGTGGGTCGTTGGCATCGAAAAGGCGCTTGTACCGTTCTGTCGCTTCGGTCAAAGTCGCCGCGCCCGTGCCTTGGGTGGGCGGTTTGATATTCAGGATCTTGCAGGCTTCGTCGAGCGTCATGGACGACGCGAGCGATGCGGCCGCTGACGACGAGCTGTTTCCGGCCTTGGCTTGGGCGCGCTGGTACTGCGATGATGCTGCGGCTTGGCGGTAGGCCTCCATGAAGGAGCGTCCAAGGATACGGCCCCCTATCGCGACTGCAGTGAATATTTTTTGGTGCTTGGGGGGGAAGGTTACTTTGCGAACGCCGTGAGAGGAAGTGGGTTCCGGGATATCGAGGAACGTACTATTGGGCTCATGGTAAAATGTACAAGCTGGCAGAGCACCAGATATCGTCTTTGTTGCGGAAAGTCGTGTCGACCAAAAGAAAAGTCGTAGATAGATAATCTGATGGATTTGCGACGGTGGGGTTATTGCCAGCATTTTCCCGATCAACCAATCAGTGGACGGTCTACATCATCTCCCAACTTCTACGAAAACAAGACATGATATCATTCGATTACAACTGAGCTGGACGAAAGAAAAGCTCATGCCCGGTGGGGAAACCCTTAGGCCCTAAAGCCCCGGATGTAAACCCGACGATTTAAACACTCCAGCCGGTAGGATAGAAGATTCGATAAAACGCCTGGACCCCTGGCGTAGGAAGGGGAAGGCTCTTTTCTTATCTAAGGCAGGTCCATGTTCCGTTCGTAGGGATATCTTCAATAATTATTAACCTTAGCTCCGTCGCCTCAGGAGCAAATATCCAGACCGAGTATTATAACGCTAAGCGCCAGAGACGGTGTCATTATCGTTGTCTTCGTTCTCGGTGCTGCTGCTCGATTCTACGACAACTTGCTTTTTTGGAAGACCCAGGTTGGCACGTGCCGATAGCAGATAAACCCCCAAAAGATGAAAAAAAAAATTTATCATTTAAAATACGACCCAGCCCACAACAATAACACAGCAAGACGTGATACCCTCTTGTCTTTGAAGCCCAGTAACCAGTATAGAAAAGTTTAATTTTATCAAAGCACGCCGTTATTATGGGCAACTGACATCGCGAGAACCCCCAACAATGAGACTCCCACAATGCGACTCGTCGTCGACAGAGTCACCCATTGCCAGGCCCTTGCCCTCCCCCCCTTGCACTATTTCTCAAGGCGATCTATGCGACCACCGCCCAAAGACCTGAGCCTTTACCTTTTTTATTATAAGGGTCCCCTCGTCCGGAGGGGAAAAGAAAACGATCTCGTACTTCTGGAAATTCGGACCGGAGTGCGATTTTTCCGTAAAAAATAAATATATTTGTCCCGTGTGACATGGGGGTCGCCCCAAACCCCCAAAGTTCAATGATGTGATATAAGGTTTCGGCAGTCAAATCGTGGGTTTGGTAAGTAAAAGAAAAAGTCTAATTAGGCTTTATAAAGTAGTAGATAGGTTCCCCTCTACTATGACTTTATTCTAATCCGTATTTAGGCGACTGAAGCCGTCTCGAAAATAGAAACTAAGAGACTGCCACGATCTAGCGATAGCGGCTATAGCGGACGCTCAAGAAACCCAGGAAAAACACGCAAATCGTCTACGGCAAGCCTCGGATTCCTATAGGGTAGGAGATAGGGTTCTTCTACGTCTAAAGAACGTAAGAACTACTAGACCTTCGAAGAAGCTGGACTGGATAGCCCTTCCTTATAGGGTTATAGGTTTAGTAGGATCTCACGCCGTACGCCTCGATACCCCCCCCGGAATCCACCCCGTCTTTCACGTAGATCTTCTACGACGAGCCTCCGAAGATCCGCTTCCCTCGCAAGAAATAGCCTACCCGGAACCCCCTCCTACCCAACCTTTAGAAGCCTCCTTCGATTATCGGTATCAGTTGGATAATCGCAGAGGTCCACTGATATTAAGCACGATTAGACAATCATGACACGGAGATTCCAGGAACGATATACGACAAGCCGATATACGTTCCCCCAAGATACGCCATTCGCTTAATCGAGCGAGATAATAATCCCGGCAATTCAGATTCAGATTTGAATGCTTTTCCTCGGCACCGCCTTAGCCGTGGCGCTATGTGCAACCGGCGGCGCGGTCGTCGGGGCGGTGGTGGGGATCCTCCTCGGGAGGCATATTTGAGGGCTTGGGGGGTATGTCGCGGAGGCGGCCAAAATACCCGTCACTATTACACACTCGACGAGTATCTGCACGGCTGCCACTTTCAAGCCTTCACAGAAAGACATGATACGCTCTATCTTTCAGTATAAAGGATAGATTTGCACCCATCCGACCTGGGCCACAGCACAACATATTATTCGAAATACGACACTCGACGAGTATCTACACGGCTACTACTTCTAAGCCTTTATAGAAAGATATAATACGCTCTATCTTTCAGTATAAAGGATAGATTTACACCCATCCGACCTGGGCCACAGCACAACACATTATTCGAAATACGACACTCGACGAATATCTATACGGCTGCTACTTCCAAGCCTTCACAGCAAGATATAATACGCTCTATCTTTCAGTATAAAGGATAGATTTACACCCATCCGACCTAGGCCATAGCACAATACATCATTCGAAATACGACACTCGACGAGTATCTACACGGCTACCACTTCCAAGTCTTCACAGCAAGTCATGATACGCTCTATCTTTTAGTATAAAAATTCCGTAATAAATAATCGTAACCCGTGGTGCGACAGAAAGCCATGCCCCCAGAAGTTAGTTATTTTTCACGTGGAGAGTGATATATAAGAAGGAATATAAGTAAAATTATACTGGTTACTGAACTTCAAAGACAGAGTATATCACGTCTTAGTGTATTTTTTTATCCTGGCCTAGCTCGGATAAATGCAAAATCTATCCGGCTATACGAATCTTTAATTATACATAACTGAAGTTACTTATAAAAGCTCTGCCTCGTTGTGGTCGTTATCGTTGTTGTTTTTGTTGGTGGTGCTGGTTCAAGTACGTGCTGGCAGTGCTGTTATTATTGCCGTCGTCGTTATTATTATTCTTGTCGTTAGTAGTTTTACTGCTACTACTTTTCCTACTTTTTCTTGTTCTTTTTTCTTTTTATTCTTCTTCTTTAATTGTTCTTTTGCAGTCGCTGTTCTTGCGAGTAATTTGAGCAGCGAAGTGGGTATATTAATCTTATTATTACTTCTACTTTCCAAGGGGTATGGACAGCCTATCTACCGGCAAGGGCCCTTATTATAAGAAGGAGACTTCTATGATAAAATTTTCTAATTAATTGATTGATTGATTGATAGCAGCTATAATATAATTTACTAGGTTTGGTATGGTAGTCTTTATATTATTTCCGGTTAGGACTAATAGACTATAGAGAATAGATCTCTATATATAATTAAAACCTAATCATATGTGTAAAACTTCGTGGATTAGCAATGTTAGATTTTTACAACATTACTCTTATGATTTGCCAATACGAATACCGGAATATTTAGGTCGTAATTAGGAAACGCCAGATGCGAAGGGAAACAGGGAGATGGACAGAAAATTAGCAAAGGAGCTATCCATAACTTGGAAAGATGAGCGACGAGAGCACGCTCCTACACGTTGGCCTTTTTCTGCAGCGTTGATTTAGATATTACAAGCAACCTCTTGGCCTTGTTTAAACATTCAAGCGCTCTTATCTAGTCCCTTGCGTGCCATGGTCATGCTCTGCACTTTCTCCGGATCCAGTGCCTTGTTTGCTTCCTCGACGGTCTGTCTGACTGCCTCATCACCCCTTTTGACGACATCTGCATCAAGGGTGTCTATGATGCTTTGTTTTGTGGACGGGCTCTCGCGAATAGCGATTTGTGCTTTGACATAGCCCTCAGCATCGAGCAAGGCGTGTTGGAAAGCCTGGGCACGGACTGTAGTTCTGCGAGTCAGAGAGGGGGGGCTCGGTGTTTTCGCGAGAGAATCAGAATTTGACGTACATGGAAGCATGGGATGAGCTGCATCTCCCAGGATGGTCATCCTTCCGCCCCGGTTGTCCCAGGGAGTCGGAATCCAGTAACGCATGTTGCTTGCGAAACATTCGCTTCCTTGGGGTGTTGAGTCGATCATGCTCTGGTACGGCGGCCACGCATCGTGCGTTATAGACTTGACGTAGTCGATGGCCTCTTGATTGCGCAAGTGGGTGCGACCGCCCTTCCAAATCCGGACCCAAAAGGTGGTCCAGGTGGCAAGGTCATCGGGGTTACCAGCATCAAGCACTGGGTCCTTTGGTCAATATCGCACGTGCTCAAAAGGAGGCCAAGGGGGAAACAAACCGCCAAAACCGCCAAGAGTGCCGGGCAGAACACAGAGCGCCGCGAGAGGGTTGATATCCAGTACGCTCTGCACAGTGGCGGCGTCCTTGTGCTTGATCCTTGCCATTGCAAAAGTGAGCCCCGACTCCGAGGCCGCCGCCTTCTCCGGCTCACTCGCAAACAGCAGCTCTCTTAGTCTCGACCGTGCCCCGTCCGCACCGACGACGTAATCCACGATTTCCTCGCCGCCATCGCGAAACCGGAGCTTCAACTGGTTGGAGCCGACGCCACCAGCTGGGCCAATCTCTTCACACGACACGAGCGCTTTGTTCCACTGGATCGTCTGGCTGTTCTCGAAAGCATCCACCAACGCTTTTCGGAATTTCTGCCTGGACACCCGGATGGAGCCGGGGCATGGCATCGAGAACATGACGTCGCCAGTAACACCATTGTGGACGGGGAAGTCAAAGGCGCGCGGATCCGAATACCCATGGGGGTTTGTGGAAGCAAGCTTGCGCAGGTTGGGTTCCGCAAGCGACGATGGCAGGAGAGAAAAGAGGGTGGAGAGACCCCAATGGAGGAGGATGGTCCAGTCGCGCGGGCGAGAATCGATGCGCTCGTCGGCTTCATAGATGGAGACGTTTTTGAATCCGTTCTATGGATAGGCAGGTGGGTTAGTGGAGCGTGGAGGAAAGCGGCGAAGCGGCAACGTTCAGGTAAAGCGGCAAAGTTTGGTTAGTATGTAGTATACCTTGAGAAGGCCGTGGGCAGTAACGAGCCCGGTGAGACCAGCGCCGATAATGGCGATTTTTGGCTGTGTGTCGGAGGATGAGGCCATGATGGTTTGCGGACAATGGCTTACAAGAGTCACTTGGATGTTTGGACGTGAGACTGAATGGGGCTATATATATATATATATATATATACATACTCCGCCCAAGTTTAAGGTGGCCGAGAGAGACTCGGATGGGCCGGATGTGCGTTCAAGGTTTCAGCTCCTAAGTGATAGGATTAACGGATTACTGCGCCTTCCATATACAACGATCAAAGTGTTTGTCAATTCCGTTGACAGCCAGCGAGGACCGAGCCACTTTGACATTGGCCTCGGGAAAAAGTGATGCTCTATCTGGTGATCTTGATTTATTATGGAGTTATAAAGCTCGAGTCAAGCGCCAGAGCCTAGAGGATCCAAACAAGCTGAACCAGCCACTTAAAGCGCTTGCTATTGCGCTGCGCCACGCACCAGCCGTAAACGTTCGCCAACCCACAATACGGAGGTGCTATTCAAAAGTGTCGCCCCCCTGTCATATAGATGGGTGCTTGACAGCTGGCTTATAGTACGAATAAGCGTATAGTATAATATACTGTACTAGCTACTGTACTAAAAGTCAGTTATACCAGCTGGAACAGCTGTCATATACTATCTATATAACAGGGGGAGCGATGGCACCTCCTAATAATAAGTGCTTAGATAAGTCGATCACGCTCGTGATTGCCGATTGGCACCCACCCCGACGACGTCCTCATCCACCCTCTGCCAGGTGAATGAATCAATTTGGACGAACTCCCAAATCGAAGGCCGAGCCCCTTGTCATCGCCCAGACCCCGTCGATATCCAGCACCCGTCCGCCTGGCGCTGTTGTCGTCCCGGACTTGGGAAATCCCGACCGCTTAAAAAATCTGCACGCTGTGCACCAACCCAGGACAACTAACTGACTGCAAGGCCATCTGGGTATTCGACGATACGGAGCGTGAAGCAGCAGTCTGTCTGTCTCTGTCTGTCTGTCTGGCTGGCTGGCTGTCTGGCTGTCCGGCTGTCTGTCCTGGTAGTACTGCACGCTGGTTTTCCGACGACGTTCAACATCACCGGGTTCCAAATAAGGGAAATTTTAACTCGACTTGCCGCCTGCCAGTGCTCCATAGCACCATAGCACATGTGCCACGTCTCTTTTGACGGATACAAGGCCAGCTGCGTTGGTACTTTGCCAGAACCGCCCAGTGAGGAGGAAACCTGAAAAAGAGCGAGCAGGCAAAAACACGTCGCTGGGCCGCGGGCGTATCGCCGACAGACCAAGGCTGGACCACGGCCAACCATTGTTACATATTCCATTCTCTCTCGCTGGTGCTGCTCCTTTTCAACCCAGATAGTGCTAGTCCATCGTCCATCGTCCATCGCCCATTGTCCATTGTCCATCGCCCATTGTCCATTTGTCCGCTGTCCACCGTCCATCAAAGAACAAACAACTCGACACCACATCACATCGCACATCTGACGATAATGGCTTCTGACGCCACCGACTCGGTGTCGATGCTACCCAATGGCGAGATCAACAGCGTCGAGGTTCGGTCAACGCCCGAGGATGTCGACAACGCCCCCCTTCCTTCGTCGCAGATAACATTACCCTCGACCGAGGTGCCCGGCTCCCCGATGGATCCTGCTGGCGTTGATGCCAGCATATCATTCAAGACCGAGGTCAATGACGACCGCATCCTCTCGCCTCCCGTGATCCCCTCGTCCTTGACACCACCGCCATCCACGCAGCAGCTCAATCACATCGGTGATATCGCCGCGACCCTGCCACCCATCATGCCAAACGGCGTCAGCATGCCGTCTTCGCAAGCCACCAGCCTCGTTTCCCCGCCTGCAACCGTCCCTGCCGCCATCCGTCGCACCCCCCCCACTCTCGCAGACGACTACGTGCCCCCGACGCCCTCGCAGATGCAATCCGTGTCGACCGAAGACTTGCGCGACATGCTCTTGCGCGCCATCGAGGAGCAAACCCGTCTCGTCAAGGAAGTTGCCGGCTACAGGTTCCGCGTGGCTCACCTCACCATGCAGGAAGGGGAGCTGGCCGAGCGCACCATCATCGAGCTCGATGCGACGCGGTGCGAGGTAGCCACGCTGCGCGACCAGCTTCAGACGCTCGAGCGACGTCGCGAGGCCGATGCGGCAAAGCCCAACATAAACGCCGACTACGCCAGGCTGCTGGCCGAGCATGAGCAGCTCAAGGACGACAACAGGCACCTCGTGCGCAAGCTCAAGGCCGCCAAGAAAGTCATACAGGAAAAGGACGACACGAATGCGGCGCTGGTTGATGACAAGGACGCGCTGCTTACGCGGTTGAGGGAAAACAGAGAGCACATGCACCAGCTGCGGAGTCCGGGCAGGATACTGCATCAAGCGCTGACGCCCAGGCAGCAGGGTCCTGCTGCCCTGTCAACGCCCCAGCAGATGAGATCCGGCATGAGGGAGCCGCCAAGGACGGCGCCTCCGGCCAAGGTGATAGACTACGGGCAGGAAAGTATCTCGGGCGGCGAGCGATTCTCGGCCCTGCTTTCGGTGCTCAACCAGGAGAACACGAGCGCGCCCTCGACGCCCGTGCTCTCGCGGCTCGCGTCGTCGAGACACCCGCCCAAGCACACTAGGAATGTGCAGTCTCTCTCATCCTTACCCAACGCTCCCCTCGGCCGACCCCACGGCGGCGGCCTTCTCCCGTCTGTGGACATTGTCCCGCAATCAGAACATGGCCGCGGCCTCAACCCCCTGAGACCAACTGCGCCGCCCATCGCCGCACCCATGCTCCCCGTGCCGGTGCAGGCACCGGTCCCGATACCGGCCTCACGTGCGCCGGTAAAAAGCCGCGAGAGCACAATCTCGGCCGAGGAGGACAACCAGGAGCTTGCTCGCCAGGCGTGCCAGGCATTGCAACAAGTCGACGGCATAATAAAGGCAGCGGCGGCTGAGCAGCAACGTAGGGCGGCGCGCAACGACGATGTGCGCGAAAGCGGGGCCAGCCGCGAGGCGTCGCAGATGCTGCGGCGAGATCCGCGCGAGACTTTTGATCAGATTGCGCGTGAGCGTCGGGAGCCAGAAAAAACAGCCACCGGCCGGACCAAGCTGTACAGCAGCAAGCCTGGGCCCGGGGACAAGAGAAAGCACGAGGATGGCGAGCGGCCGCACGTGCCGGAAGGGAGGAGGGGATTGCCGACGAGCCCCAAGCGTACCAAGCTGCCTGATGGTCTGGGAATCAAGTATCGTTGAGGATGTGGGGGACGGACGACAGGTTGCTCTTTCTGTGGAGTCGCGTGTTTGGGATTGATTCGGAGTTGATATGAGAGTTGCTTGTCCCGCATCCATTCTAAATGAATATTTCTTTATTGCTCGATGACGCTACACTGCGAGTAGTGAGACTCCTGAAATGTTTTGATATCTTGGCGGGATCTTGGCTTGGAACGGGACAGAAAGGGAAGTGATATATATATATATATATACCTGAATCTATTGATAATGGAGGCCGTAGGTACTATGTTACCGCACAAGTGCCTATAACAAGATGGGTGAAGACTGTTGTCGGATCGAGGCAAATTGGCTGCGTGAAGTTTATGCCTTTTGACGTTATTGATTGTGGGAGAAGACAAAGAGATAATAATAATCAATTAGATGGATTGTTATAAACCACTTCCTGTATATAACAAGACCATCCATCAGCAGCGCCCTTTTACATTCAACAATTTACCAACTTGGCGTTCTCACAATGCTCACTCATCAAACAGACGTTTCAACGGTGCCTGTGACTTTGGATACGCCCCTCTCTGTCGCGCAGCTCCTTGAAGATTATGATAGGTGTGTTTGTAGTGTTTTATTGTTGTTATTAATCGAGATGTGCTGAATTTTTTTTTTTGGATATTTTTCTTTTGCTGACGCTCCAAACGATGCCTCATCAGCTTCCCTCACGCAGATCGCTGCCCTGACATTTACAAAACTACAATCTCCATCTATCACCCCCTGCGGGTGCCGTCGGTTGCAGAAACCCTGGGGCTGGTCCACCCGGATGTCGCAAAGCATCTCCTGGCGTTCCCCGGTTTCGCTCTGGACACGTCTTGCACACCGGCGTCGTTCCTCATCACGGCCGCCACCGAGCCCGAGCGCACGGCACACCTTGGGCACGCGTTTGGCGCGATCCGTCAGCTCGCTGGCTCGGACGCTGCTCTGGCGTGCCTGGGCAAATGGCGTGACGAGTTGAAGCCAATCCATGCGCCGGGCGGCGAGACCGTCGTATGCAGCGTCGAGCGTGCGGCCGCTCCTCTCTTGGGCATCGTGCAATATGGCAGCCATCTCCTCGCCTACCGCCGCGGCGCTGACACCAAGGATCTGAAGATCTGGATCTCGAAACGGTCGGCCACCACAAAAACGTATCCGGGCATGCTCGACAGCACGGCGGCGGGCGGCATCCCCACCAGCGAATCACCCTTCAACACTGTGGTTCGCGAGGCGTTTGAGGAGGCTTCGCTGCCCATGCGCCTCGTGGGCGCGCACGCCAGACTCGTGTCTGCCGTCGCCAACCACACGCTCCTGTCCGCACACGACACGCAGCCCGGTGTCGATTTTGTGTACGAGGTCGAGCTGGCCGGCAGAGAGTGGGAGGGCATCGAGCCTCGCACCAACGACACAGAGGTGAAGTGGTTCAGGCTGTTGGGCGTGGACGAGGTCAAGCGCGAGATGTGGGCTGGCAGGGTCAAGCCGGTGACGGCAGCTCTCTTGTTGGATTTCATGGTACGGCATGGCGTGTTTGGGAGGGATGATGGGGATGTGGACGAGATTGGGGGGCGACTGAGAAGGAAGCTCATGTTTCCTGTGTGGAAGGAGGCCGAGGATGCGCTGCTGATTGGGCAAGAGGCCTACAGCAGGGCTCTTCTGGTCGGGACAGAGTAAGGGGAGGGTCCACGATTGCCAGATTTTCGGCGTTCTCTGTTGCCAGCCAAGCTATGCTATGCTATGCTAAGCTATGAGATGGCTCCTATTCAAGTAAAGCAAGCTGTTTTGCTTAGCAACAAGCTAAGGAACAAAAGTGAAGTTGTTTCCCTTCCAATCCCGACAACACCAACATTCGAGCTCATCCAAGCGTCTCTCTCTCTCTCTCTCTCTCCCTCTCTCCCTCTCTCTCTCTCTCCCTCTCTACCTCTCCCTCTCTCTCTCCCTCTCTCTCTCTCTCTCCCTCTCTCCCTCTCCCTCTCTCCCTCTCTCTCTCTCTCCCTCTCTCCCTCTCCCTCTCTCTCTCTCCCCCTCTCCCTCTCTCACCTTGCCTCTTTTACAGCTTGGCAACCTCCTGTATATTGCCAGCCTCCTGCACCATGATCTCGGCCAGTCGTTCCGCGACGCCCATCACTGTCAGCATGGGATTGATGGTGGTGATGACCGGGAACACACTGGCGTCGCACACCCTCAACCGCCCGACCCCCCTCACCCTGAGCTTGGAGTCCACCACCGCCAGCGGATCCTTCTCGACGTCGCCCATCTTCATGGTGCCGGCAGGGTGGTAAACGGTGTGATGGGCGCGGCGGGCAAACTCGCTCACGTCCTCGTCGGTCTGCACGTGCGGACCCGGCGCCACCTCGCGCTTGATCCAGTCCTTGAAGGGCGCCTGCTCGGCCACCTTGCGGGCCGCGCGGATCCCGTACACAAGAGTGGCGGCGTCGTAGCCCTCTGGGTCTGTAAAGTATCGGAAATCCAGTGCCGGCTTGACGGCGGGATCGGCAGAGGTGAGGAAAAGCCGGCCCCGGGACCGCGGGCGCGGAATGTTGGGCGTCATGCAAAACGCATACCCGTCCTCCGGGGCGGGGCAGCCGAGGCGTCTGGTGTTGAGCGTGAACGGGATCTGGTAGCAGTGCATCATGACGTCGGCAATGTCGCCGTCGGGCACGGCGGCCGGGTTGTAAAACGTCGGGCCCTTGGCGGCGGCGGCGTTGGGCGGTTCTCGACGCAGGAAGACGCCGGCGTCCGAGTCCATGGTGGTCTGGTTCGGGGGGACGGGCTTGTTGAGCTCCCACATGATGATGCCCTCCGGGTGGTCGACGAGGTTCTCGCCGACTCCGGCAATGTCCCGGACGACAGGGATGCCAAGCGACGAGAGCTGGTCCTTGGGGCCCATGCCGGAGAGCAGCATCAGGCGAGGCGTGTCGATGGCGCCCGCGCAGAGGATGGTCTCGACGCGCGCACAGACACTGCGCCGAGACCTGTCCTTGAGCGTCAGCTCCAGGCCCGTGACGGTTTTCTGGGCGTCGTCGTCGTTGTTGTCGTCGACATTGATCCTCGAGACCCAGGCCTCGGTGAGGATGGTCAGGTTGGGCCGGCGCTCGTCGCCTCGGAATATCGGGTGGAGGTAGGCAACCGAGGCGCTGCTGCGCTTGCCGTCGTCTGGGTTGTAGCTGACGTTGAAGAAGCCTGCCGACGCCTTGAGCGAGCCCGTCGTGGCGATGGCGTGGTTGAAGTTCTCGTGCAGCGGGATCTCAAAGGCCGAGCTGCACGACAGGAGGAAATCGCGGCAGAGCTGGTTCCGATGCTGGGCGTGCACAGGCTGCACCGTGCACCTGAGCTTGTCCAGCACGCGCATCATGGTGGTGAAGTTCCAGCCGGCGGCGCCCATCGACTCCCACAGCTGCATGTCGTACTCGAGCGGCCGGAACGAGATGAGCGTGTTATGCGACGAGCAGCCTCCCAGCACCTTGGCGCGCGAGTGCCTGATGTGCGAGTTGCCCATGGGCTGCTCCGTGGTGCCGTAGTCGTAGTCGAGATCGCCGCCAAGCAGGCTCAGCCACCTGCGCAGGTCGAGCACGCGGTCTTCCATAAAGTCGGACGGGCCGGCCTCGACGAGCAGGATCCGCCGCTGCGGCAGATACTCGGCCAGCCGGGACGCGAGGATGCACCCGGCCGTGCCGCCGCCGACAATGACATAGTGGTATGTCTTGTCGCAGTCGGCCGGAGGAAGATAGGTGGTGGTCATGACGCGTCGACGTGGCGAGGCGAGGCATCAAGGGGGATATGGCGATATTCACAATCCAACAAGACAAGAGGATTTATAGTTGACAGGATATCTACATACTTAGATAAGTAGTAGCGGATCCTGGAACTTGCAAACGCCTCCCTCGGAACCCGATACTTTTGCCCCTCCCCCTGCTCCTCCATCCATGTGGTCGACCGGGGCACTTCACTTCACCGCTGGCGTCTGCATACATATTCAGGTTCTGCACGAGCAGAGCACAGTACCGAGAATGGACAAGGATACATGGCATAACGTGTACTGTATCGAGTCAGACTGCGCACGCAGAGGCTGAGTTGATCAACAGAGTCGTCGTCGATCACGCCCTGTAGATGCATCTATAACTCTAACCCAACGACCCCAGAACAAATCCAGCACACGTCTCCACACGTCTCTGCTGCGCAATGCGAGATGACAACTTGGTGCCTTCCAGATAATTTGGCTACGCCCAAGGTCAGCGCGTGGTGAGGGCCCAAGAAATATGTCCAGTTCAAGAACAAGGAAGGTCCTCAACTCACCTGGTTGGCCTCGGGATCAGACACTCAATAGCAAGGCTGGCTCGTTTGACAGTAGAGCAGAGTAGAAAGTCTTCTTCGGCTACGGTGAGGTGCGCTTTTCCTTCCTTCTTTTACTCCCTTCCTGGTTATCATAATCATGTGATAGAGCTGCTATGCGGGGTAGCAGGGCCGTCTTTCACTTTCGTAACCCCCCCTCGCTTTCCAACGCTTTCCAACCCATCACCCTCCTCCGAGAACACCATTGCCAGCGCCCAGCCTCTGCCTCGAACAATGAACCGTGTCCGTACCGAGCTTGCTCACTGGGAGTTCCGGGCCGCAGCCGATAACACGCGCTGGCGCAGCGTGTCGCAGTTTCCTACCAATATCCACCTCGATCTGCTCGCACCAGCCAGGCCGCTCGAGCACAATGACCCCTTTATCGGCAGGAACGAGTCCTCTGAGCTGGTTCAGTCGATAGGCGATCAGAGATGGGTCTACCGCACCTCCTTTCCGACTCCAGCAACAACGACTGCCGGGTCCGTCCGACCGAGGTTTGTGCTCGTGTTTGAAGGCCTGGACACGGTCGCCTCTGTGGAGCTGAATGGAAAACGTATCCTCGAGTCGGATAACATGTTCGTGTCCCACCGCGTCGACGTCTCGGACGTGCTGAGCCCCCCTTCCGACCTCGTCTACGTGACGGAGAGTGGGATCGATAGGGAGCTGGGTCAGAACGAACTGCTCATCACCTTTGAGAGCGCCGCGGGCCACGGGCGTCGCGTGATTGACTCGTATCCAGGTCACAGCTGGGGGTGCTCAAACGGCGACATCTCGAGGCTCGGCGTCAGGAAAGCGCAATACCACTGGGGATGGGATTGGGGCCCGAGGCTGATCACCTGCGGGCCCTGGAAGCCGGTGGCACTCGAGGTCTACGTGGCCCGTGTTGCCGACCTCCACGGCGATGCCGTTGTCACCAGTTCTCTTGACGCGTCGGTTCGGATCCACTGCGATGTACAAGGCAGCAGTGCTTCGACGGCCACTTTTGAGCTCCAGGGACCCTCGGGTGACACTGTCGACACAAAGGAGGTCAAGATATCATCGCCGCCACCACCACCGCAAGCGGGCACGCAGCATCTCGAAACAGTCATGGACGTCCCCGATGCACAGCTCTGGTACCCTCGGGGCTACGGTGCCCAGCCTCTCTATACCATCCGCGCCACCATCCGCGATTCCGAGGGAGCTGACCTGGACGTTTGCGAGAAGCGCATCGGGCTCCGCCATTCCGTCCTCGTTCAGGACAAGCTCTCCTCGCCCGAGGGCCGCGACCGAGGCTCCACCTTCTTCTTTCGCATCAATGGCATCCCCGTCTTCTGCGGCGGTTCCAACTGGATCCCGGCAGACAGCTTCTTGCCCCGCCTGGCCGCCGACAAGTATCGTGACTGGATCAGGCTGGTTGCCGACGGGAACCAAAACATGATCCGCGTCTGGGGCGGCGGTGTCTACGAGCACGACGCGCTCTACGATGCCTGCGACGAGCTCGGTGTGCTTGTGTGGCAGGACTTTATGTTTGCGTGCGGGAACTACCCGGCGCACTCCGGCTTCCTCGCCTCGGTGGAGCGCGAGGCAGAGGCAAACGTGCGTCGGCTCCGACACCATCCCTGCGTCGTCATATGGGCCGGCAACAACGAGGCCTACCAGTATGCCGAGGACAAGGGGCTTCAGTACGACCGCGACGACCGAGACCCGCAGAACTGGCTGGCATCCGACTTCCCTGCCCGGTACATCTACGAGAAGCTGCTCCCCGACGTCTGCGCGCGGCTCATCCCAAGAACGGCCTACCACCCCGGCAGCCCCTGGGGTGGCAAGTCAAGCGGCGACACGAGCGTGGGCGACATTCACCAGTGGAACGTGTGGCATGGTTCGCAGGAACGATACCAGGACTACGGGCGGCTCAGAGGCCGGTTTGTGTCGGAATTCGGCATGGAGGCCTTCCCCGCCGCCAAGACGACCGAATCCTACCTCGGACTCGGCGCGTCGGATCCCGAGTGTCGGCCATCGTCTTGGACGGTTGATTTCCACAACAAGGCGACCGGACACGAAAGACGGCTTGCGCTGTACCTGATCGAGAACGTCGGGTACCCCGGCAGCTCGCTCAAAGACGTCACGTACATGACGCAGCTTGTCCAGGCCGAGGCGCTGGCTTCTGCCATCAGGGCGTGGAGGCGGTACTGGAACAAGGATCGCGAATGCGGAGGCGCTCTGATCTGGCAAATCAACGACTGCTGGCCCACCACGTCTTGGTCAATCTGCGATTACTACCTGCGCCCAAAGGCGGCATACTATGCGGTCAAGAGGGAGCTTGAGCCGATCACAGTGTGTCTGGAACTTGGTGTCTCGTCGTCGGACGGGCCCGGACCCGACGCCCCAGCTGTCTGGGCCTCAAACTTGACTGTCCGGCACGTCGCCGTGCTTTGCACGGTGCGCGCCTACCATGTACGGACAGGACTTTGCTCCCTACAGATTGGTCCTCTTCGGCTGGACCTGGATCCAAACACGTGCACCTCGCTCGCTCTGGATTCTCTGGTGGAACTGCCTCCGTTGGCAACGGTCTATACCGTCGCCCTAAGTGACTCTGCAGGCAACGTAGTTTCAAGGCATGTCCACTGGCCGGAGCCCCTGAAGCATGTCCAGTTCGAGAAGCCCGCCCTGGCGGTTGCTTTCGATCCCGTGACTTGCGAACTTGTGGTCAGTTCGGACGTGCCGGCCAAGGGAGTGTGGATCGAGGCGGATGACGACCATGTCAGGTTCGAGGACAACATGATAGACCTGATCCCACGAGAAGGTGACTCGAGGATCAAGGTCAAGGGGGCGACCGCAGCCACCACGTTTACTGCCATGTCGTATGCGATTTGAGTGGCTGAAGCGCACGCCACACTTCCTGCCTGGCAGATACGACTTGCATCAAGATGGATTGGACGCGAAAACAATGTGGGGGGGGGGGTGAGGTGTCTGTTGGCTGTTGTCATGGCCGAGGTCGGACTACGCCGCGAGGGATGCATGCTTATGGATCTGCATCGGATAAGCAGCTTATCAGTGATCCTATGGCGGCCAGACCTGCATATTATATATATATATATATATATATATATATATATGTGTGTGTGTGTGTGTATACCATGGCTTGCCCACGTCGCGAGAAAGTCAGCCCCGCGATACCTGTCAAAAGCCGGACTGTCCAAGAATCCGAAATGGAAGAGGTTGACTGTGCCGTGATTGGCACAGGTGAGTCTGCTTCCACTCGTGACTTGTTGGCAGTCCACATATCTGACACGTCAACGGTTTGCGATCGGATCCATCAGGATTTTACGGTCTGGGCGCTGCGAAGCAGTATCATGCTTTCAACAAGCAGAGCTCTCTCGTTGTATTCGAAAAGAATGCCAGCATCGGCGGCACCTGGGTGGACCATCGCATCTATCCCGGACTCAAAAGCAACAATCTCATCGGCAGCTACGAATACCCCGACTATCCCATGCGCCCTCAGACGTACGGCCTCGAGCAGAAGCAGCATATCCCTGGAGCCGTCGTCAACCAGTACCTGAAGGACTATGCTCGCGACAATGGCATTACTGAACTGATCCGGTTCAATTCCGAAGTCACCACCGCCAGACATGGAGAAACCGACCAGGGCGGATGGGAGCTCACGGTGGTGAACTCGGCCGCCAAAACAGAGTCCAAGGTCTTTGCTCGTCGCCTCATCGTGGCGTGTGGGCACACGTCGGACCCGTGGCTCCCGCATTTTGCAGGCCAGGAGAGCTTCGGGGGGGAGATCTTCCACGGCATAGACTTTTTGCAGAATGCGCACACCATCGTCGAGGGCAACACCGTCACAGTATTTGGCGCATCCAAGCTTGCCTGGGATGCCGTCTATGTATACGCCAAGGCGGGCGCCAAGGTTCATTGGGTGATTCGTGGTAGGTACATCTTGTCATCGGGCCCCACGCCGACGTCCACAAGTCCACACGTTCACACAAACTGACAATCATCATCAGCGTCGGGCCATGGCCCCTGCTGGATGGCGCCTCCGTTTGTGACGCCACTGAAGAGGTGGATCGAGGGACTCGCCAGTGCGTTATCAAACCCCCAAACCCATTCATGATTATTCCGGGCATGTCCTGACGACGGCTCGTATTTGGCAGACACACGAGCCCTGACATGGTTCAGCCCCTGCGTCTGGGGCCATGCCGACGGCTTTGCCAGGATTCGCGACTTCCTCCACGGCACTGGTATCGGCCGAACGATTGTGGATGCTTTCTGGAAGATCCTCAGTGGGGACGTCTTGAGGCTCAACAACTATGACGCTCATCCTGACACGCAAAAGCTCAAGCCTTGGACCGAGGCCATGTTCGCCGGGCCCAGTTTCAGCATTCTCAACTACGACACAAGCATCTGGGACCTGATCAAGAGCGATCTGGTCGATATCCACGTTGGCGAGATCACCCACTTGAGCCCCGGCACGGTGCACTTGGGCGACGGCAGCGAACTCGAATCAAACGCGCTGCTTGCCCACACAGGCTGGAAGAATGTCCCCAGCATCAAGTTCCTGCCAGAGGGCATTGAGCGTGAACTGGGCCTTCCTCATGTGCCATCCAACATTGAAGACGACAGAGATGTTTTCAGCCGGTCAATGACGGCCAGGGCCGACGTGGAGATTTTTGACCGCTTCCCACGCCTCAGAAACCAGCCGGTCTGGAACAAGAACTACATCCCCATGACCGACCAGAAAGGCATCGACAGCAACGACGAGGTGACGCCTTACAAGTCGCTCGCGCCTTGGACGCTGTACCGCTTCATGATTCCTGCGTCTGAGCGTCTCTTGAAAACCAGGGACATTGCCTTTGTCGGAGCCTCCATCAACTTTAGCAACGTCATCACGGCTCACATCCAAGGACTCTGGATCCATGCCTATTTCAACGGCCTGCTTGCCAACGATCCCGCCGCTGCCGTCGGAGACCCGGAGGCCGTGACCAGGCTCCAGTACCAGACCGTCCTGTACAACCGCTATGGCAAATGGCGATACCCCACCGACTGGGGCACAAACAAGGTGCCTGGCTTCGTCTTTGATGCGGTGCCGTACTTGGACCTACTGCAGAAGGACCTGGGATTGAAAGTATACCGCAAGGGCTGGTTTCTGGCCGAGTGGCTGTCCGCCTATCTTCCTCCGGATTATCGTGGCATCAACTCGGAGTGGGAGCAACTCCAAAAGGTGAAGTGATGACGCTGCTGCACGGCTGGACATAAAGGATCAGATCAAAGCTACAAAAGATTGTAAAGGGCAGCGGTTGACATCTGATAGTTGGGTAGGATCTTTGCAATTATCACGACTATACATCTGGACTGTTGTTATCTTGTTGATAATCGATATTTACCACGTGTCCAAGCGTTGCGATTACATAATCACAACATTGAACAAATTCTCGTTGTTCGTGCCCCGTGAGTCAAATCACCAGCATCACCCCTCCAAACAACGTCGGCATCGCGACAATTTCCCAGAGGAGCGCCAAGAATGCGCACGGGAAAAAGCAACTTCTTTTTCACATTGGCCCCACATGCAATGGTGAGGTGCCCACGCTACACTTTGTGCGCATGACAACATGGCCACCCATAGCGGACTGCAACCCGGGCCCAGCCCGACGTGCGGCTGGAAGCTGGGATCCTGCCTACAGCGAAATAAACAGAGTATCAAGGGGAAGAGGCTGCGCACAAAAAGGACGCCACGCTTGTTCTCGTCGTCTTTGGAAGCCTCCTCTGTGCTCGCGCTCGCGCTCGCCCTTCACACTTGTTATCTTGGGATACTTGCCACAAATCTTCACAATGGCCGACAAGACCTCGCCCGACGTCCAAGCCGGCCTCCATGATACCGCGCCTGCGCCCTCCTCCCCGTTTGAGTTCTACGGCAACAACAACGTGAGCGCACCTCAAACGCAGTCGCATGCCCCGGGCCACGGCGGCCAACATTATTACTATGGCCATGCCTCGTCCATGGCGAGTGGCGCTCCAGGATATGGCCCTCCGCAGCCACCGCCAAACATGTATCCAGGTTACGGCCCACCACCGACACACTTGGTGTACGGCGCTCCGATGCATCATGGCCCACCTCAGGCCATGTCCGCTCCTCCAGCAGCCGCTGCCGCCGCCACGACGCCTCCAAAGTTGGGCAAACCCAAGATCTGCGGTGTCCCCCGAGCCATCTTTTGGATAATCGTGGCATCAACGTCCATTCTCTTCCTCGGCGGTCTCGGCGCTGGCCTGGGTGTTGGGCTTTCCAATTTCCACAAACCCAACAGTGGTTCCGGCAGGTTCGTTGGATCAATCCATCCTCCCCCAAGCAAGCAAGCAATCAAGCAAAGCCCCAAGTGCTGATCTGATCTGACTCGACTCGTATAGCTCTGCCGACTCCGACAATGTCCCATCGCGCACCCTCGACCTGAGCCCCACATTCACCGACGATCCCGACGATCCAACAACGGAGCCGACCCGCAGCCACAGCGACACCGAGCCGACAACGACTGCCGCGCCCACGCCCAACTTCGCACCAACAGGTACCGCGACCTCGGCCAACATCCAGTGCCCGCGCGACGATCACACCTCGTACTTCACCTCTGGCTCCAGCACAGGCTTCACCATTCTGTGCAACACCTATCTGCCCGGCACCTTCAGCGAATCAACAGCACAGTCCAACATGGGCGCCTGCATACAGGCCTGCCACAACGACAGCGTCTGCACCGGCGTGCTGTACTGGTTCTCCACCTCAATTACCCTCAACTGCGACATGTACTACGAGCTTGAGGTCTCAGACGCAGGCATATCCGACACCGACTACGCGTTCGGCGCCTATGAGTGGGCACTTGACACGATACGGTGAAGTGCCGGAAGAAGACGTTGCCACAAGAGCTTCAGCCGACAACCGTTCCGTTCCGTTCCCATGGTTATTGGTAGTCATGGGTGTATGTATGTACGTGTGTATCACCAACACATGGGCGAGTTTGTCGCATGATTTTATAAGAACAGATCTGAGATCAAGACTACGACAGCCTTTGGGAATTACCGTCGGATATATATACTGAGTATCCACCAAAGTCAAAAGTGATCATAATACGGATTATCTCGCGTGAATTGCTGCGGTCCCTTTCATCGGCTCACCTCCCGCGTAAAGCAGCTGTTCCACTTCAACGAGGGCATGAAGCTATCGAGTAAAACCCCGAAGAAGGTGCCTGGGATGCAACCACGCTCAGAGACAACCCACCGTACTCTGGATTCCGAGGTCCCCAAAGAAGAAATCGTCCAAGTCGCGCAGCTTATTATTGGACGCCCGAAAGCGTCAAGGCGAGGATAGATATAAGGACCGTGTGCAAGCCCATACACCCACCCAAACTGCATGGACGTGATGCCTTTCGGTTCTATCTGGGCATCTGCCTACCATGTTTCGCTATAGACGGAGGTCCCCCCAAGTACCACGACCTTGTTCTAAATATTTACAAATCCAGGCACACCATGTCTCCATCATTATTAAGGCAGCGAAACGACCCCCCACCACTATTTGATGCCCAGTAACCGCTCTGGTCATACAGCCAATTGATGTCGAATAATTGTGTATGCAAAGTATTGAGGATCCGATTATTATCCAAGGATCAAACAGCAGTAACGAAACAAGATCAGCAGTCATGATCTTGTCTCTCGTCTCTCCAACCAGGAATCTCCGACATCTCTGCGAGCGGGATTCTTCCACGCAACCAGCGCAAGGTAACCGCAGTTCCCATGTCGAGTATCGACCACCGTGGGACGCGGAACCGGTTTCCCTGAACATCGAGCTTCTCCAGCGTCCCTTCGCCAGGGCCGCCAGCTGCCAAGAGTCCGATCCGCGGATTGAGGTGGGCGATTTCGTTCCTGCTGACATCAACGATGCGCATGCCCTGAATCGAGCGTGGTTCCAGATCGTTGATATGGTTGGTTTGGGCCAGCAGCGTGGTCAGCCGAGGAAAGGACTGGCGCATGTTGATTGGCAGGCTCGCGAGTCTGTTGCCGGACACATCGAGCTTCTCGAGAAGAGGAGCGATGAGGTATGAGAGCAGCGGCGCAAGGGTCTCGATGCGGTTGTGAGAAAGGTTGAGCTCTTGCAGAGCGTGTAGCTCAAGCGGCTCCAGCAGGTAGGTGCCGCCTTCCAGCTTGTTATGTGAGAGTGATAGGCAGGTCAAGGTGCTCGCAAAAAAGGTCAAGCACTCGGGGAGCGCGGCAAACGTGTTTCGTTGCAGCATGACCTGCTTGATCTTGTGTTCACCGGCGATGCGTGCGCAGATGACGGGGTGAAGGGTGGAAGATTCGGTAGCAGAACGGTCGAGGATGCCACCGGGCTTGACGGGCCAGGCCGTGGTCGTTGTTTGGTCCTGCAGCCGGGCGGGGGAGGCCGGCGCCGAGGTTGGCGGCGTTGCAAAGTCGTCAAAATCGGATGAGCAGTCATGGTGGGCGGACTGGTCAGTTGCCATCATGCCCGTATCGACCGTGGCCGCGCGGCTGGCCTCGTCCACCCCATCGTTTCGGCCGAACCTATCGAGCAAACTATCGCCAAGAGCTGTTGTTGTAGGTTCCGGCTGCGGGGGCTGCGGAGGCTCCAGTCGGTTCAAGAGGGACTCCTTGATCTCGTCGGTTGTGATTGTGAGGAACTTCTTATCGCGGAGGGGGTTTCCAGCGATACGGAGCATGGCGAGACCATGCATGCGTCCAATCTCGGCTGGAATCATGCGGATGTCATTATTGGAGAAGTCGGCATGTCTCAGCTTCTCAAGACACGGGAAGCCATCCGGTAACGCCGTAATGGCGTTCTCGTCCGCTGTCAGTGTCAAGAGACACTGCATCCCAACCATGTTGGGTAATTCCTGGAGCCTGTTCATGGACACCGACAGCTGATGCAACAACGGAAACCGTATCATTGTCCCCGATGAAACCAGCTTGGTGAGCTTATTTGCCGATAAGTCGAGAGACTGCAGGCTGGACATTGAGTCTATTGTGTCCCGAATCAAAACACCCGACAGCTTGTTCTTGCGGGCATGCAGTTCAGCGAGAGGCAGCTTGGAAAGCTCTAGGAACGGCAGAGTCTCAAAGCTGTTTTCGCTGATATTGAGGATACGAAGGCGGCTCAGCCTGGAGAAGTCGGGAGGGAGGGAGGATATGGTATTGCCGTGGAGGTCGAGAACTTCGAGGCTCTCCAAATTAGCAAATGATGCGCCAAGTGGGCCGTACAGCAGATTGCTTCCGAGTTTGAGGTTTCGAAGACAAGCGATTTGCGAGATGACGTCGATGGAGTCGTTGGAGAGTCGGTTATGGGTCTGGACATTATCAGCAAAGCACTCCGAAGACGGGCGGTGCATACAGCAGCACACCTACAAGGTTCAAGGAAGTGAGCTGTCGCAGCTGTCTCAGTCCTGTGGGGACAGATATGAGTAGGTTCCCGTGCAAGTCGAGCGACTCCAAGCCGGCAAACATGTTGCCATTGCTGCACTCGTCCCGCGCGAGTTCTTCGTTGGACCTGTCCGGAAAGACAGAGTCGTCTATGGTCTCGAGCTCGTTGCCAGCCACCACGAACCGAGTAAGATCGACGCTCTCCGCCCAGGTTCCATCGTATGCGCCGACAGATGACGAGTCATACATGTTGAGGATCTCCAACGGAATCTCGTCAAGGTCCAATGCAGCGATGTTGAGCCGGCCGGTGGTTCTGCCCACCTCGATGCGATCTTTAAGAACCCTGCTCTTGGCGTCCTCAACATGGCGCCTCACAGGGGAGCGGTTGAATGGATCACGGTGGGACCAGGAGGCAAGATTGTCGACATCTTCTTGGGCGGCCGAGGATATGGCAAATGGCTCGGCGCTCCCGATGCCCTGTGGTTGCGGCTGACTGTCGTGGCCAGCGTCAGTGGCCGAATTTTTCGTTCTGGCCAGTGCATCTCGTTTGGCGACCCTCAACCTTGCAATATGTTCACGCAGCGCTGCCGAAGACTTGCCACGACTTCCTGGATCTGGGGTGGCACGGCCTGCTGATGATGACACTGACGTTACGCTGGAAGTCCTCGACACACTGGTCAAATCCCACGAAGCCGTTGATGGCGTCGACTCGACTGACTGCCTGCAAACGTTGACTGCGGCATTGACTGGTGACTTGTCAGAAGTGTTGGCTGACGGTCTCTTGTATGGCGCTGACGTGGATCGACGCGGTTCAAGTGACGGAGCATATCCGAGCCTTTTCTCCAGGGTTTGTGCAGAGCCGGACTCTGTAGTACGAAGAGCTGGAAGCTTAGACGCCGAGGCGGTGCCCAGCCTCGCGGATGAGAGTTGCTTTGTGGGGGTCTTCATTGAGCCACTACTCCTCAGAGGCATGTTGAGGGATCGAGTCGTTTCCAGAGACAGTTTGCTCGGAGAGTCATTGATTGTGCCAAGAGGCCGCCTAAAGGTACCACTCGACGTCCGCAAAACCGAGCCTGGAGCACCGCGTTCGTCAAGTCCAAGGCTGGAGTCAGGTCTGCCGCTTCGCAGGGAGTCGTGCAAACACTGGGCACTGTCTCGTGATCCCGGACGCGAGTCTCTGCTTCCCGGGCGAGAGCGAGAAGGCGATCTCGTACTGGACACGGAGCCGCCAAAAAAGGCGGACCTATTCTTCGCGGGTGACGATGCAAGGCTGGCCAAAGTTTCAACCGTGCGATCGCTGAGGCTGGAGCGTTGCTTTGTTGGCGGAGCTCCAAGGTTTGCAAGGTCCTCATTTCCGGTCCCGTCCAGCGAACAGGGAGAAGTAGCTGTCTCTGTACGAGTACGAGATGTCGAAGGCATGGCGTCCAAGTCGAGTGCTCCACGTGCTGCAGGTGCCGTATCCTCGATACATGGTGGTAAAAGTGTGCGACGTGGCGAGACGCTGGCGGAGGGACTCTGGATGATTACGTCGTCGTCGTCGTCGTTGTCATCGTCGTCGTCGTTGTCATCGTCGTCGAATTCGCCAAAAACATCTTTATCGATCGTTGTCGAGGGATCGGGATCTTGGTGTTCGGTGAGCTTGCCATGAACGAATGCGTGTGAATTTGAGCGACTGGCGATGCTCTGGTACGACGGGGTTTTGCGCGACCCCCAACGAGGATCCGGAAGCATCTTGGGGCCAGGCATAGACGGGCTGGGCGGTGCCAATGTCACGGGCAGGCCGTTGTTTCCAAACGCCTGCGTCAACGGCCTCGCCAGCCGACCGCTCGAGCCAAGTCGACTTGTAGATGCCGATGCGCGCAGCCGACCAGCAGCAGCTTGGTCTTGGCTCGGGGATTTTGGTGCTGCAAAGAGGGCATCGCGAGATGGTGATGGCCGGAGAGCAGTTGATGTTGTGATGGGGCCTTTTGGTGGTGGCATCGGCAGTCGTGAAAGTCGGGGGATGCCGGACTGCCGGCCAGCAGACTTGTCCTCCAAATTACCCATTGCTAAACAGAAAGAAGCAAGACAGTAGCAAGAGAATGCGAGAAAAGGGAGTTTGACCGCGAGGAATTGGGAGCCGGGACGAATGGCGTTCTGGTAAGGATGTTTTTCATTTCATTTCATTTACATGCGCGTCACGCCAGCTCCAGGTAGTGAGCCTCGATAATAACATATCGATTATCGATATCTATGTACTTATCTTTTATCTAGCACGTCTATACAGATGCGATAATATGCAGGTAAGCCAAGTATATCAAGGATAAATACTTAAGCATAAACGACGATCATATCTTGGGATGAATTGGTGATCCAGTTCATCTATTTATATTAAACAAGACTTCAGAAACTTCCCGTCCCATAAACACATGGCAGATAACACAGCAAGCCGCGATACGTACATTTGATTAGTACAAACTCAATCTCATCGTGCCGTGAGCCCTGCATATCAAAAAACGTAATACAATACTGATTGAATATTCTTCCAAGATCGATATGCTAAATAAAAATCAACATGCTAGAGGAACTCGTTCCTGAAAAATATATATGGGCAGGGAGGCCCACCACAAACAACAAACCCCACCTTTGTACAATTCAGTGCGGGGTCACGATGGACGCGGGATCATGAGAAAACTCGGGCAAGGGAACAGGCTGAGAAGGATACGTACGTCTATACCTGCGTCCATGGTGGTCCTGGCTACTGTGTAGAAGATGTTATTTCGATGCACATATAATGGCCTTGAGGTACCTCGGTATCTAGACTTTATCCAAATATGTGCTTATCACGGGCGCTCAAATGTGGGGTAGATGCTTGGACCCCGTCCCAAAACCGCACACTTCGCCCCGGCCTTTGTGGATGCACGACAACCTTATCAAAAGAATGCTCTCGAGTATTGGCCCCCCAAAACCCTTGACGAACGCGGGCTCGAGCCCTCACCGTCCTCTGACCTCAACCGGCGCTTCCACGGCGGCAACAAAGTAGATTTTATCTGGGCTGTGCCGTCGGCAGGCAACCAGCCGCAAGTCGCTCTCCTTCTTCCGATCCCCCAAGTCTTCTTCCTCTCGCCATTCTTGGCCTGCCGTAAAGATCTCGATCGTTTCCGCCTTTCCGGCTTGATAGGCCCCTCACCAAGGTAGCAACAGCAAGGATGGAGGTATTTCTTCACAATGTCCCCAGGAGCCTCAACGAACGTTCCCTAAGAACGGAGCTGGATCCCATCATGTCAAGGCTCGGCATCCTGGACTGGCTTGTGGAGCGGCATGGCAGGCAGCCCATAGCCTGGATTCGGTTCCTCAACGAACCCGACGGCAGCAGGTTCCTGGAATTATACGGCTCCTACGGCCCCAAGAAGAACCAGACGTGCCGGCTCAAGCTCCTTGGGTCCAGTGTCGCGGCCGAAAAGAGCAAGAAGGACATGGACCGCATCGTGCTCAGTGCCCTTCGCCACGGCAAGCAGGAGAGGGAAAGGAGGCAGGCGAGGCGGGCCGGGGCGGTAAAGGAAGAGAAGCCCCCGCTGAAGCTCAGCCACCACACCTTCGCCTGCGGCTACAACATTTTCATGGACGGGACTCTCCACTTTGTGCAGGAGTGGAGCACGCGCTGCTCCGAGGGCGTGACAAAGTTTGGGCGCAGGATGCTCATAATCAAGCACCACGATTCCGCCATGGGCGCCGACTTCCGCGCCGAGATACCCTACATGACCATCGTCTCCGCCACGCACTCGACCACTGCCCTGACCCTCGTCTTGTCCTGCCCGCCTCGTTTCTTCAGGGTCAACAAGATCCCGGCCGAGCCTGTCCCGGAGAACCCAACAACGGCGGCTTTTACCCCCTATACCCCGGCACCCAAACCGCGGGATGACCGGCTGCCGGGCATTCCGGGAGCGCCTTCCGAAAACTGCCAGGTCTTTCGTCTCGAAGTGTATGGGGCGGACAAGGAGCTGATCGACGCATGGCACCGGATCAAGGGTATGGAGAAATTTGAGTGCACAGCCTTTGATGTATCGGTCCGCGATCCGCAGCTGCTTGGCCGGCTCGAGGTTCACGCGAAACGATTCGGCGAGCTGATACAGCAGGTCGCCTCCAAATCCGCGTTGCCATTTGAGATCCTCTTCCAGGTGGTGATGCTGGTCAACAACAACTTCCTGCACCCCCGGACTGCCACAGGCTTCCTGCAACTGCTGCGCAAGCACTGGACCGACAGTCTCGCCAAAAGTCCCGTCCCACCCTTCTCCGGGGAGGCGTTGCGAAAGCTGGCCGGCCGGATCGATTACGCCTGGGTCGGCGCGGAATCGTATCAGTTTGAGCCCGCACAACTGCTCAGCCAGCTTCTCGAGGAAGAGGCCAGGGTCCGAGAGGACCGGACCTTTCTCCAGTCGCTGCGGAGAGAACAGACCCAGAACAAAGTCTGGGTGCTCCGCGCCAACATCACGCCAACGCGCATCACGCTCCACGGACCGGAGCTCGAGAGCATGAATCGGATCCTCCGTAAATTCAGCGACCGCATCGACCACTTCCTGAGGGTCCAGTTTGCCGACGAGGACGGCGAGGATCTACGGTTCCAGCCCAAGATCTCATATGATGAGATTCTGGGCCGGTTTGATAGACTGCTCAAGGGAGGCATTCCGATCGCCGGCCGCGTCTACGGCTTCCTAGGATTCTCTCACTCGTCGCTGCGATCGCGTGCCGTCTGGATGTCGGCGCCGTTTGTCGACTCGAACCAGGAGTTCCAGACGTACAACGTCATCATCAGGGGCCTCGGCGACTTTGGCCACATTCGCGTCCCCGCCAAATGCGCAGCGCGAATCGGGCAGGCTTTTTCCGAGACAGCGCATGCGATCCCGCTGCGCGAGTGCGGCATAAGCCTCGGCAAGATTGCCGATGTCAAGACGGCTGACGGCCAGCGCGTGTTTAGCGACGGCGTCGGGACCATCACCCGCCCGGCGCTCGACGCGCTCCTGAGGCACATGGACAGCACCAAGAGCGCGGCGACCTGTTTCCAGATCCGCCTCGGCTCGGCCAAGGGCATGATCGCGCTGGACGCACGCCAGACCGGCAAGAAGATCATAATCCGCCCCGAGTCCATGATGAAGTTCCCGTGCGACGAGTGGAACGAGCTGGGCATCTGCGAGATGGCCGGCAAACCTCTCAAGATGTACCTGAACCGCCAGCTCATCAAAATCATGGAGGACATGGGCGTCAAGGATTCGTGGTTCGAGAAGCAGCAAAAGAAGGAGCTCGACATACTGCGCCAGGTCACCTCGGCCACCTTCAGGACGGTGGCCTTCCTGGAGCGGCAGACGGTCTGCACCAATTTCGGGTTCCCAAAGTTCCTGGGCCAGCTCGAGGCGCTCAACATTGACTGGCGCCGCGATGACTTTATGCGCTCCGTCGTGTCAAACATTGTCATGTCCGAGGTCCGACACCTCAAGCACAAGTCGCGGATTCCCATCTCCAAAGGGGTCACGTTGTTTGGCATCATGGACGAAACCGGATTTCTCAACGAGGGCGAGATCTACGTCGCGTTTGACACCACATACGAAGGCACAAAGGACTTTATCGATGCCAATGTCTGGAAAAGGCCTCGTCGCCTGGCCCTGGTGACCCGTTCTCCAGCCCTCCACCCGGGAGACGTCCAGCTTGTGAACATGGTCCGGCCGCCCGACAATCATTCCCTTCGGGAGCTTCAGAACTGCATCGTGTTCCCGAGGCGCGGCTCACGGGACCTTCCCAGCCAGCTCAGCGGCGGAGACCTGGATGGAGACAAATATCATGTCATTTGGGATCCGGAGGCCATCGTGCACGTGACCAGACGGTTCGAACCAGCCGACTATCCCCGGACCGAGGCCAAGAAGCTCGACTGCGATGTGGAGAAGGAAGACATCATCAAGCATTTCCTGGACTTTATGAAGTCAGACCAGCTCGGCGTCATAGCGACCAAGCACATTATCCTATCTGACCAGCGGCTGAGCGGAACAGACGACCCAGACTGCAAGAAGCTTGCCGAGATCCACTCCACGGCCGTCGACTTCTCCAAGAGCGGCATTCCTGTCGACGTCCGAGAACTGCAGAGTATAAAGATGAGCAAAATCAGGCCGGATTTGTGAGTCGTCCGTTTGCTTCGTCACGTAACCAGTCGTATAACCATTCCCAAATCACATGTGTATACATATATGTGTGTGTGTGTGTATGATGGTGTATGATGCTGACGATTATGACTGCAAAGTCTCGCGCCGGCACCTCCCGCAAAGCTTCTCGGGTTCGGTCAAGTCGGATTCCTTGACGACGACGAGGACGAAGATGACGAAGGAGACGGCCCTCAGATGCACTACTACCCGTCGGAAAAGGTTCTCGGCAAGCTATACAACAACGTCGACGAAAAGAAGATTTGGCACGAAAACGTCGATGTAAAGGTCAGCAGAGGCGGCCGGTCGGTGTGGGACGAGCTGATTTCTGCTGTCAATCGCGACATTTTGAGGTGTGCGCCTGGAAAGATCCGTTGGGAGAACAAGACGCAGCAGGCGTGGAGGCTGCGAAGCATGTGAGTCGCTCTGTTCTCCATTCTCTATTCCAGCACGGCGCCGTCTGTTTGCAAGTCGCGCGGCTGACAATGGCGTCGCCCAACCGACAGATTCGACGGTGAAATTGAATCGCTTCGTCAGCAATACACATTATACTATCGTAACCCTCTGCCGGAGGTGGACGTCTTTTGCGGGAACATCTTCAACAAGAACGGCACGCAGAACCGCCGCGAGCGGGATTACTCGGCTAAGCTACGAGAAGACATGAACCGCATGACCGACTGGCTGTCGCGTCATATCCGCTGGTCCGGCAACCAGCCCGGCTTCACGGACAGTGAGGAGTTCCTCAGTAACCGCGATGCCATTGAGACAGCCCTCGCCTGTGTCATGATCATGCCTTTGAGGGAGGAGTTCCGACCCCCGGCCTACGGGGGCAGTGGAAAGCTTCAGAGCTTCCGTATCGTGGCGGCGGCATGTCTGTTGAAAGAGATTGAAGCACTCAAAGCATGGAACGCGATGCAAGAAGATGATGGTCTCGCAACGTCGCTGAGAGACCTCCGCCTGTCGACAGGTCGAGGCCCCATTTCAACAGGCAGTATCAATCGGAGTGTACAGAGTGGCGAGCATCCCGGAAGTGTCAATGGAAGTGCTGATGGGCTTGGAAAGCGTAACGGAGGGCGGTGAGGTGGACTTGTTGAGGATAGCCAAGCAAGCGGCCAGCACGCCCGAAGGAAAGACTACTTTGAATCTACTATCTACTGGACCAGGTCAAGCTCGAGTCGTTTTCACGGGGGTGCATGTAGTAGTAGTAGTGGTGGTGGTGGTGGTGGTGGTGGTAGCAGTAGTAGTATAGGCGAGTAAGACGCATCGCCGTAGATATCCTTGGATTATCCTCTGTCCTTGTCATTTGCCAACGCCTTGATCTTATGATTTGGCCTTGAGCTTTCACAAGATGGCAAGTTTTGAGGGCGGACGACATCGAGACCCAATTTTCATGGGCGGATCGGTGCACACGGCAGTGAAGACGACGATCCATTCAACAGGCAATAAAGTGGCGATGCCATGCATGCATACCCGATACCCTTGATTATTGGACGATAGTATGGCGCCCCGGCCGGCCGCCTGCGCCTGGGTCTTGGCTCGCCCAAGCTCGTCGTGATGTTTCCCAGCGGTATATTTTCAGTGGGGAGACGCGTGAAACAATCGCTCGCATGACAATACCGGCTCGTTCCACGTTGTCAAGGGACTGTATATATGTATATATATTATATATTACCGCTTCAAAAACAGAGGGTATCACGTCTTGCTGTGTTTTTGTATCGTAGCTCGGGTGGGTATCCGGCTATACACATATTAAATAATAAAAAAATATCATATGTATATATAAGATGCCCACGGATATACAGATATCACATCCATGACGTAATAATATTATTAGGAGGTCCCACTCTGGCTCGTGCAACTGCAACTGCAACTACGACTCCATCTACAACAACTGCTACTACCTACTACTACTACTACTACTACTACTACTACTACTACTACTACTACTACTACTACTACTACTACTACTACCAGTGCTGCAAGTCGCCTCCGCTTTGGCACGTCAGAAAAAGCTTACATGCACTGCAAGCATGACGAAACGTAGCACATGGTGGTGCTACGTGATATCCGATATACACAGTGTCGTGTCCGGTGGGCGTTCTTAACAATATGCCATGGTGCACAGCTATCCGTATCCAGCACTCAGACGACCGACCGTTCACAAATCACAAAATGCCGGCAGATGTTGCTCGCCAGGCCTCGCTGCAGCCGCCCTGTTCTGCAACGCCAGCCTCTCTCCATCCTGGCTCTACTCACTCTACCCCGCGTTTCAGCCACGACGCAACCTATTCCACAAGGGACAAATCTCGTGGCAGACGAGCAAGCTGATATCCATCTGGATGGCTAACCCCTGTCTGACTGTCTGGCACGGGTGGAAGTCAGGTTAAGGTGTTGGATCCAAGCCACTCGGGCCCAAGATGCCGAAATCGCCCGTGCCCTACCCGTCTCGCACGAAAACTGATGTGGTTTATCAAATGCCGAACCGTGTCGAGCGACTGGATAGGCGCCGCCGATCCCAGATGCGTAAAAGTGTGCTACATCCCGGCTGCACAAAGCCTCTTCTCTCTTTGCGATACCGGGCAGGGACTTTCCTGCGTACGAGGCATGAACCCGACTTTGCAGCCGGCAGTTGCGTCAGTCGGCAAGCCATAGCAATAACGGCAATGATCGGTGTGTGGAGGCTGCAGCACGCTGTGCGGATGGGCCGTGTCTTGTTGTGTATTCTCGCCCGGCTGCAAGGCCTTCCTGCTTCTGGAGTTGAAGCAGACGCTGCCTATATAAGACAGACCACATATCCTCCAGCTGGAAACATAGCCTGCGTACAGATCCTCAACGACCGTCCTTGGTTAAGCAGAGATTTGCAATCCAAAACAAAAATCCACCGATACAAATACCCAAACACCCATCTGCGCCACACCACAATCGCTGCTCTCCTCATCCAACATGGCAAACAACATACTCGTCCCATCGTTCGGCTCCTCCATCATCCAGGAGCCCAAGGTTGATGGTTACTGGGTCGAGACCTTTCACTTTGATAAGAACGATCCGGTCCCCGGCGTCGTGGTGTGAGAGGCCAATCCAATATAATGGCTGCTTCTGAACTTGTGTGTTTCTGACTGACGTCGTCATTGGAAAGCTCTGGCCTTGTTGCCGAGTCGATCGAATTTCTCGACAATCCTATTGCTGCCGCCAGCTATAAGCAGAGGAAGGGCGGCTCCGACGCCAAGGCCATTATTGGACCAGAAGAACCTCACACGCGTGAGTTTGAATCCACTTTGCCCGCGTACCTTGCACCTTGCATAAGCTTTACGACGTCCCGCTCACCGAAACTGATTGGGGGGAGCAAGCATGGACCAAATACGAGGTTGGCAAGTTCGACTCCCCGGTGGCTATTGCCGTGGCCGATGTCCTCGGGAACGGCCTCATGGACATCTTTGTCTGCCACACGTACGGCAGCGGAACCATGCTGGAATGCGACCCCGAGGGCGGCCACATTCACTGGCTGCGGAACCCCGGGCGAGACAAACTCGCCGACGGCTCCCACTGGGAGAAACGGTACGTCGGCAGGTGGCCCTCGATGCACAGGATGAGGGCTGGCCATTTCACGCAGCAGTCGGTCATCGAACTCGTGGCCGCCTCCATCGTGCGTGGGCCTCACGACAAGGCCGGCCCGGTCCCCGTCCTCCTCTACAAGGCGCCAGAGAACGTCCTGGAGGCAGACAAGTGGATCGAAACCGTCATTGACGGAGAGAACTACACGTGCATCCACGAAGTCACAAAGATCCCAGCCCTCAAGCCCGACGACGGCGACCTCGACACCTTTCTCGTGTCTTCGCGCGAGGGTCTGACCTTGTTTTCGTACGATGAAGAAAACGAGAGTTGGGACAGGGACCTCGTCGGCACTGGAGAGGCCAAGCAGCCGTGGCAGACGCCCGAATCGGAGTCTCCTGGGACGGGCGACTACTGGGGCACCGGCACTTCGGACATTGGGCGAGTCGGAGATGATCCGAGAGCATACATCGCCACCCTCGACCCGTTCCACGGCATCACGGCGTGCGTTTTCACCAAAGAAAAGGAAGACGAGACCTCGACCTCTGCATCGGCCTCGGGGGCCATGATCAAAGCCAAATCCAAGCCCAAGTGGAAGCGTCACGTCCTCGACACGTACGGCAACGCGACGCAGCGCTTCAAGTTTGGCGACGGCCCCGGCCACTTTATCGTGTGTGCCGACTTTGACGGCGACGGCGACGACGAGTGGCTCCTTTCGCTTTTCGGCCCTCTTGAACGGGACGACGATGGGACCGTGACATACCCAGCCAAGGGGGCACATCCGTACAAGGGGATCATGTACTACAAGGCCATCGACCTCGACAAGGGCATCTTTGCAAAGTGGCGGGTCGTTCACGATTCGTCCGCGCGAATTGCAATCGGGTATGTGCCAACACTTGCCGCCAACCTCTCCTCGCTTCTCTCTCTCCTCTCTCTCCTCTCTCTCCAACTAACATGACTACTGCAGCAACTTTGCCAATAACGACCGAATCGACCTCGTCTCGGTATCATACAACGTCAGGAGATACTACGAGGAGCCTCATCCTGTCGTGAGAGTTCACCCCAACACAATTGCCCCGAGTCTTGAGAAAACCAGTACCGAGATCACGGCTACCATTTGGGACAGCGATATCACGGCTACCATTTGGGACGGCGAGATCTTGGTATACCTTCCCCACCCGTCCAGTGAAAACCAAGGGGCGGCCATCTCCCCGCTGATCAGTATTGCAAACTACGCCATCGAGGTCGAGGTGTACCCACCGGGGCACGATATACCCATCCAATCCGATGCCGGTATCAAAGTCCTCTACGGTTCTATTACTCTTGAGAAGGACGGCGAGTCCTCTTCCGAAACCCGCTCGCCTTTTTCGGTCGACCCATTCACTGCGAAAACAACCACCACGAGCCCTTACGAAAAGGCAAAAGCCGACGGTATGCTCGGTGCCGTCATCTTGCGTATGAACCCATTGGTTGCCCCCAACTCCGCTCCCGGTTCTGCGCCCAAGTCCCAATCTACCCCCACCTTTAGGTCGGTTGAAGATATCCCGGTATCTCTCACCATAAACCTACCCCTGGTTCTCGAGCCCCTGGTGCCCGAGCTCAAATTCCAAAAAGTAACCGACCTCTGGTGGGGCGAGGGTTTCCCCGACAACTTCTACAACCTCTCCGGAATCCGCTTGGAGTTTTTGACGGCAGCCTATTCCTCGCCTCCTGCGCACGTCCCGCTGGTCCACCTCCAGTTTTGGGCCGCGGGCACTGGGGTTAACTGCGGCGTTCATAACCACGCCCAGGACTCGTTCTGTGAGATCCACGTGTCTCTATCTCCCGGCACCGGGAACGGGGGTATGGCCTACTTGGAACCCGGAGAGGATGTCAAGTTCAAACAATTGCCGCTGAAGGAGCTGGAGGAGCACGGAGGTCTCTGGGAGAGGGATGAGAGCGGGAAGCCAAAGAGGCGAGGAAACCATCCCGGGTCGGCAGCAATCCAGTACCCCTGGCACAAGTGGCAGGCTGGCGATGGAGCAGACATGGATGTCTGGATGGCTATTGAATTCGACCCTTGGCTTGCTGACGAGGAAGCCGAGAGGAATTAGCGGGAGTGTGCGGACAAACTTTTGGTATAGTGTGGAGAATCCATCATGTCTGGCTCATCAGCCAACAGCCTCATGTCTTGCTCTGGTTGTAGGTGGACAATAAGCTCAAATTGCAACAAATAGCTGAACTGCCTCTCGGCACACAACGTATGGGCGTGATGGATGATCAAGTGTCTACAATGCTTATAGTGTATGCCATATCAATCACACAATATTTCACACAATATTCCACTTGGTTTAAAATGGAATATCGCTCATCGGCGTCAGGGGGTGGCAAACTTTAGCACAAAAGAAGTTGGTGAGAATGGGTTGATTGAAGAGAGAACGAGATGGGTGTATTATCAGCTATAAACACGTGCCCCCTCGTCTGGGTGCAAGGGTGTTTTAACTGGACGGAGCTGATCGTAGGGTGTATAAATTGATATACGGAGGTGCTCCGTACGTGATTTATATATGTACAGTAAAAGTTATACCAGCCACCGGCTGTAGTGGTATGGCACAGCTGATATGGTATAAAAAAGATGCTGGAATCTCGGTATAACTCCACACGCAGCCTCTTGACATCATTAAACAGATTTCACCGCACCTTGACCTCATTCAAAAGTGTACCATTATCATAGTCTCCTCCCTGTTTCTTTATTTCATGGCGGCCGATGTTTCCAACGTTAATGAGTGGCTTTCACATCAACTATATCGGTATTGGGCATGCTGACGCGTCATGATAGGAAGAGAGTTTGGATTATAGTTTTAACTATCTTTTATTCTCAACTTCGGCCATAGCGGTAGTCCCCCTGTGTCAATTCAATAATACCCTTCAAAGACGTCCTCTCTGGATTTGCCAGCCTGAGCAATCGCCTCGGCGATTGGCAAGCCTTTGTGATCTTCGTCCGCCCCCACGATATTGAATGCCAGTCCAACAGTGTCGTCGTTCTTCAGGATCTCGGCAAGAGATATGGCTACGTCCTCTCTCGAAATGGTAGGCTTGATGCTGACTCGTCCTGCTTGAATAATGCCACTTGCCGGTTCCGAAGAGAGATATCCGGGTCTCACAATTGTGTACCTCAGACCTCTCTGGGCGTTACCCGTCACGAGTGCTTTATCGGCAGCCAACTTTGCTAGCAAGTAATAGTCAATGTCCTTCCATGCCCCATCACTCGTCTCAAGGTCTCCCTTGTTGTACCACGAGGGCACGGGCTTCTCCCGATCGCGCACGTCGATCGAGCTGACGATAACAAAACGCTTTGGTGTGGTCGTGCCAGAAGAGGTGGTATACTGGGCCGTCGCCAGAGCGTCCATGACCTTGATGGCCCCGTCTCTGTCCACCGCCAGGGTGCGTTCCCGACCAGCGCGTCCGGCGCCGGCAGACCAAACAACATAATCGGGCGATTCGCGCTCGAAGAGAGTGCGAATATCAGCGACGGAGGAGTCTTCGACGGATTGCACAACTGGGACGGCGCCCAAGCCGCGCAGAGACTCGGATTGTTCAGCGCTGCGGATTATAGAAACGACATTGTGAGACGGCACTGCGTTCTTAAGAGTCGTGGTAAGAAGGCGAGCGACCCTGCCGCTGCCACCGAAGATGATCGTCGTGGGCATTCTCACGCTTGAAAGTGTGCAGGATTGATAAGTTGTGATCAGATTGTGTACAAAACTTGGTGTGATCAACAAGATGCAGCACAATGGCCACGTTACCAATCTATATATATATATATATTTAATATATATCTTCGGATACAACGGAAGCGAACTTGTAGTTGGGTCGGGGATACTGACGTCATATATATGTATGTCATATTCTAGACCAAACGTGTTATGTGGTCATACTGCTCAACTTCGACGCGTTTCCATCACCTGATCGAAAAATCATTCGATCAAGATCTTGTGCATCTCGATGCTTATTTTACTAGCTTCCAACTATCTAGTACAACAACAAACTACCTTTTCAACCCAACTTTGTGTGGTGGTGTGTTATTTCACTGCTGGTACCGACCTTATCCGGATCCATAAACACAACGTATCAGCCGGGTAGTTGCGATCCAGGCTACTTGCCTGGGCAGGAAATACGGTGATAGCCTTGGTGTGTAGGTACGTAGCCCATGATAGAGGGTGGTAGTCCTTTCGAAAGTTGCCACGAACGTTATCCGATCATCAAGTAGTGTCTGTCGGTCCATTGGGTCGACGTACGAGAATCAGAATCATGCATGGTAAAATCTCGATCGCGATTTTGGACGACTATCACGGTATATCCCTAAACCAATTCGATCGACTGGGATGGAACGTCACCATCTTTCGAGACACGCTTCCGCCTTATGGCCATCCGGATACGCCGGAAAGCGTCAAGGTTGAGTTGGTCAAACGCTTGCAAGACTTTGACATCATCTGTGAGTCCTCAAGGCCCCCGAACATGATTCATACAGCAGACTGCGTGGGTGCCAATCCCATCTTTGTTTGGTCTCTTTCTGATCCGGCCATATGATTACTGTAGGTACGATGCGGGAACGAACGCCCTTTCCTGGCGCCCTCATCGAGCGTCTCCCCAAGCTCAGACTTCTCCTGACCACAGGCCAACGCAATGCTTCGATAGACCTTGCCGCCTGCGCTGCCCGCAACATTCCCGTTGCCGGCACAAATATTTTCACTGGCCTAACCGCCGCTCCGCCCGACTCTTTGGGAATCCCTCACCCAGACAGCACAACGGAGCACTGCGTTGCTATGATTCTTGCGCTTGCACGTGGTATCACACGTGACGACAATAATGTCAAGAGTGGAGCTTGGCAAACCGGCTGGGCCACCTCTCTGGCGGGGAAAAAACTGGGAGTTGTCGGGCTGGGGAAACTCGGTACAGCAGTGGCGAGAATAATGCGGGTGGCTTTCGGCATGACGGTTGTCGCCTGGAGCGAGAATCTCTCGCAAGAAAAAGCAGACGAGCAAGCCACCTCGGCAGGGTTGCAGGTTCGCGACAGCAGGAGCCAGCCAACGTTCAGATCCGTGTCTCGTGAAGAGCTCTTTAGGACGGCCGATGTTGTGTCGGTACACCTCGTCCTCTCGGACCGGACGCGCGGGCTGATCAAGTCGTTGGACTTGGACAGGATGAAGGCGTCTGCGTTCTTGGTAAACACCTCACGTGGACCACTGGTGGTAGAGCAGGATCTACTCAAAACCCTAGAGGCAGGTCGGATTGCGGGAGCGGCGCTTGACGTGTTTGATTTGGAGCCGCTCCCACAAGACAGCGCGTGGAGGACGACACGTTGGGGCGAGGATGGGAGAAGCCATGTACTGCTGTCGCCACACATGGGTTACGTCGAAAAGGAGACATTCGAACGATGGTACCGCATGCAAGCGGAGAACGTCGAGAGATGGTTGAGGGGGGAGGAGCTGGAGGTGAAGATTGAGCTCGGAAAGTAAACGCTTAAGACGTAAGTTATATCACCTCTTGTTAGCGAGGCACGTAGTTTAGTCGATATCAGTATTAAGATACTTTCCTCGGAATCGTAAGATCGTAGATGAATGACCGCTTTTTAGTCTTTTATCAAAAATTGGTAAGCGTCTGCAGTACAAAAAGTATTTTGAGCGGCATTGAGCGGCATTGCGGAGAGAAACATCAGGACACACCAAGGTATTATCAGCACGAAGGCTGCAACTACAAGAGCTATCGAGAAAAGGAACCAAAAGGAGGCTCAACTCGGAGAGCGCCACACCCAGGCTTGAGCGGAGGACGGATCGCATCTGGAGATTGACCTCATATTTTATGCTGATCATATTTTCATGGTGTCCTCTTCTCGTCCATGATGCAGTGACCAAGAGAGACCTTGCCTTCCTTAAATAAGCGTAACCTGTGCCCACGATGCCTTCTGAAAGAACCCAGGATGACCTCTGGGCCGATGAGTTAACCCCGCCCCCAGGCGCTGGTATCCACCGCCTGTCTTGTCTGGGTTTAGGAGCAGTAGGATATACTCATAGATCGAGGTTGAGAAGAGGAGGAGGGCACAGAATCCTCGGCTCTCGTCTGGACCGATATCACAGTCGAGGAAGATGGTAAAGTCGAGAAACCCATCCCAAGGAGCCTCAAAGTCGAGCCGCATCTTTAGCTTTCCCCGGGGGGGAGGCAGGGTAAAATCCAGCGGCCTCAGAAGGCCCGAAAGGATGAGGGTGGCTGTGGAGATGGCCGAGGTATGCGGAACCCCTACCCACGAGATATCGGCTTTCTGGATCGTGACCTTGTTCTGGGCTTCACCCCATTTCTGCTGGTCAAGTTTGGTTGGAGGCACTACTTTATACGCAGGTCGGATCGATAGCCAAGACCAGTTAGGTATGCTTATCACGTGGGATTATGTTAGCTGGTATCTGCTCGGTGTATAGCTTAGGGCAATCATACTTGGCAGCTATGCGGGTGTCCACGATGCTTGGGCCAATGCCGTGGTCAATGTACCAGCCGAGATCAAACCATAGGCTTTCTCTCCACAGGCCCAGCAACGGGCCACCTCCTGTGCTCTCTTGATAATGACTCGTAATTCCGGCAACAGCGGCGATTCTATCGGTATGAAAGGTCAATGAGCGCGAGGAGTACTCGGTTGCCCACGACCACCAAGTATTGATAGACTGGAGCGGTGTGCTGAGATCCCGGGTTGCCATTGAATCCGAGGGTCCCGAGTCTGTCGTCGTATCTGCTTTGAAGCTTGGGAATCCGGGCACATTTATGGTGCCGTCTTCTGACTCTACACCGAACAGGCATTGGTACCATAGTTGGTCCTCGGCAAAATGCACGAGGCGCGGAGATAGGATTTGCTCTTGCAAGACCCATGCTCTCTTGCTCAACGGGGCGTCCCAGATGTTTCCGATGGCAGCCACCGGATACCTGACGAAACAAACCGGCTCCGCTTTGTTGGCAGATGGCGTTTGCTCCGAGATTACAGAAGCCGGGGATGTAGAATCGAGAAAGAGCCCGCCGCCGCCGTCTTTGGAGGATGTGGCGGCAATGGTAAAATAGCTCCCCTCGTACACATGGGCCATCTTGCCGGCCTCATTCGACCAATCGGCGTCGTCATCTTGGATGATGCAAAGCGAGTCTATCCACAGATAGCGAACATGTAGGGCTCGGGAAACCGTGATGGCGTCTTTGAAAGTCTGTGATAGGCTTGCCACCGGGATGTTGCTCAGATGCTCTTTATGGTTTCTCTTTGTGGTCCGATGAATGGGGGTAGCGCCCCAGCAGTGGCTCAGAGCAATGTACTGGAGGTAACCTGATGCATGATGGACGTGGTTGGAGTACACAAGCCTCACTGGCGAGTCGTTCTCTTTCCCAATGTCAAGGAGCCTCGTCGGCCGCATCTTTTGAGCGTGTATGGCGCATATCGAGTGGGTTTCAATGCAATTTTTGAGCCAGTAGCTGATTACTTGGACTCTTCCCGTCAAACTTGAGACCCGGCTGCTCCAGATAGCCCGCTTGGCCAAGGGATCTGGTTATAATTACCACCTCCTTGTCAGCTGAGTAGATAATTCAAGGATCCGACCGCGTGCTGGATGGATAGCCTTTTCAAAATCAACAAGTTCGTTCACACTGACTGGATTTCTCACAGACACCAACAACAGGGCTTTTGATTTTCAAAGATCTGGTATTGAACCAACTCGTATAGCCCGAGCCATCGGGTTGCCATAATTCCACCTGCAGACAAGTTGCGAGCGACCGTTGCGTTCTGGTTTCGGCGAGCTTCACCGAATGATGGTTGAACGAAGCAAGAAAGTCGGTGCGTTCCGGCTCTGCGAGGGGAATAAAAGAAGACAGAGATTTGCATATATGACAGGTGGATGAAGACGCAAGTAGGGCCAGGCAGTCGATATGGTGCTCGATCGTCTGGCTGTCACCAAGTTTTGAAGGCCGAGGCCAAATCAAGGTCGACGACGGCCTATCTTCCTTGCAAAGAGATGCCCAGGAAATAGCATTCCGACATTGGCTACAAATAGACATTTCGTCTGTACAGCTTATATCATCGCCACTCTCTTGCCTTCGAGGCACTTTGATTATTAGGCAGCCATCGTAAACCTTCAGGTTGAAAAAAATAAATAAGCCTCAACCAATCACGTGATTCACCTTCGTCTATGATTCGCCGGTGATTTCCCCCCTGTGAGCAGAAGACGAAGATATATACCAATACGTGAAACGGGGGAGTTGGTCAAGCAAACCAACCTGAGCCCGTCGCTTCTTGGTACTCTACCGCCAACTGAAACTCGAAGCCGGCATGCTCGGCTTTGCGCTACATGACACAATATGGAGATGAAGTTCCTGACAATTTCCGCAAGCCATCCAGTTATTGAACGACATATCTGTCGAAGCTTGCTACGAGGCGGGTGCTCCGTTCCTACTGGAATGGCCACTGGAGGACCGGACTGATCAGGACCCATTCCAAATTTATGACTGAAAATTTGATAATATTGTTCGTGGCGACTTTGCCAACCCATTTCTGGTACACTACACATTCATCCTGCAACCTTCGCAGGGCATGCGGGCTCGAGTTACGTCGAGGCCAACGCCGACATTCAACCAACCTATTGGGTGGATTATCTCAACCAGAACACCATTGGCGTTGACATCGACTACACGTCCACAGAGGATATAACAAAGATCGGCATTAATGTAGTCAAAGATACATCAATATATAAGCTTGAGGGCTTTAAATAGTTAAGGTTTAATATTGAGAGGATGATTTGATCTAAATCATAACAACACAATCTATAGTACCCATGATAACAATGATCTAATGTTCCCGTGCTAAGCTGGTCCCATTTCCTCACCTCCTGATGTAGCCCAAATTCCACCGGCATACCAAGCCCCTTTACCAAGCCCTCCATCTTGGTGCCTTCGGTTCGCACGAATTCCAGCTTGGCATCGATCGATCGTCTCTTTGGCATCCCATGAATTATGTGTCACGTGGCCCGTCAGCTGGCGTTGCATGAGCTGTCGCTCCATGACCCGAACAGAAGCCCACCGAGCCAACGCCAGAGTGTTCAGACCAACACCCAACGTTTCCATCACCGCTTAATTAAATTTGGCCATCTTGACACGATCACCTCTTCCACGTCTTCACTGAATGTGCACCAGTTCAAATGCATTTTTAGCCCGCCTTCACTACCAACACCGAAGCATTTGCCAATCTACACCAAGATTCGGCCGATGGCAAGCTTGCTCTCATCGACGTTCCTGCCCGAACGTTTCCGTGGCGGGCAGGACCCGACAACTTCAGGCCCTCCTTCCTGGCTCAATCGAAAGTTAACTTCGACTCTCCAACTGCTCTCCACTATCGCGTGCCAGCATCCTATCCAAACGGTCGTCTGTGTTGCTCTCGCAGCGACCGGGTCGTACCACGGTCTTCTCCAGGAGAGCTTGTTCGAGGGAGTCGGCTCTGGCCTGGTAGGCAAGGCTGACTGGACAAGCCTTGTTGATGGCAGCAGGCATATAAAGACGGGCATTGAAACGGGATGGAAGTGGCAGAACTTTGAGGGTCAAATTCCCGTCACCAACGATGCCGACCACATCGCCCTGCTCACCTTTGTCTTCCCTGGTAGCGACTCCAGCGTCACGACTGGTCCCGACAGGGTGCCCTTGCCCTCAAACCTGACCGTCAGGCCCCTTCCCACTACCTCGAACTCATTGGCCACCTACGCCCAAGACAAAACCCTCGCCTACGCCGTCCCGTACTTGCAAGCACCCGAGTTCCTTTCGGCCGCCCAAGAGATACCCAGCGAGGCCACCGAAGTTCGCGAGACCGAGGACGGCCACGAGAAGCGCATGTGGATCATGAAAGCGGCGCGTGTCAACCCTAGCAGCACCGTCTCGCAGTGGGCGCACAACGCCTGGAGCGAGTTCCTGGACCTACTCAAGAATGCCGAGACTCTTGACATAGTCATAATGATTTTGGGCTATCTGGCGATGCACCTGACCTTCGTTTCCCTGTTCGTCTCAATGCGCCGCATGGGCTCCAACTTCTGGTTGGCCATGAGTGTCTTGTTCTCATCGACATGTGCCTTTCTTTTCGGTCTTGCTGTCACCTCGCAGATGGGTGTGCCTATCTCGGTTGTTCTCCTATCCGAGGGCCTGCCCTTTCTCGTCGTAACGATTGGCTTCGAAAAGAACATTGTCCTCACCCGTGCCGTCCTCTCGCACGCCATTGAGCACCGGCGCCCGCAGAACAAACGACAAAACGATCACAACAGGCCGCAGGATGCTGATAACAACACCATCCAGCATGCCGTTCAGGCTGCCATCCGGGATACCGGCTTTACCATCGTCAGGGACTACGCGATCGAGATTATCATTCTCGTTCTCGGCGCCGCCTCTGGAGTACAGGGAGGGCTGCAGCAGTTCTGTTTCCTGGCCGCTTGGATCCTCTTCTTTGACGGTATCCTCCTCTTCAGTTTTTACACCGCCATCCTCAGCATCAAGCTTGAGATTAACCGCATCAAGCGTCATGTTGACATGCGCAAAGCTCTCGAGGATGATGGCGTCAGCCACCGCGTTGCCGAGAGGGTTGCTGGCAGCAGTGACTGGCCCCCTGGCAACCGCGATACCTATATATTCGGAAGTCGTGTCAAGAGTAACAGCGTCCCCAAGTTCAAGGTTTTGATGGTCACTGGCTTCTTTATCGTCAACGTTGTCAACCTATGCACGATCCCGTTCCGCAGCACTGATTCGTTCTCCAATATCTCGTCTTGGGCCAAGGGACTCGGAGGAGTAGTGACCACGCCTCCTGTTGACCCTTTCAAAGTTGCCGGCAACGGCCTCGATGCCATTCTTGGTGCGGCCAGGGCTGCTGATCGGAGCACTATAGTCACAGTCCTGACCCCGATCAAATATCAACTCGAGTATCCTTCGGTCCACTATGCCGTATCCTCTTCGGGGACTGTCGAGAACCCAGACGGCCTCGGATACCTTGGTACCTATGGCGTTGGCGGTAGAGTTGTCGGCAGCCTGCTAAAGAGCCTGGAAGATCCTGTGCTTTCCAAGTGGATCATCGTCGCCCTTGCCATGAGCGTCGCCCTGAATGGATACCTCTTCAATGCCGCTCGCTGGGGCATAAAGGATCCGAATCTTCCCGACCATCAGATCGATCCCAAGGACCTGGCTCGTGCCCAGAAGGTGGCTGATAACGGCGGCCCGACTTTCCCGCTTGGCGAGTACATGCCCCCTTCCCGCGAGCACGCCCCTCCCACACCTGCCCCAACAGATGATGAGGGCGAACGTCGGCCCGCACCGGTGCCAAGGACCCAGCCGCACGCCAACATACCAGTCGTCAATCGCAACCTGGATGTTCTGGAGAGCATGATCCGCGACAAGAAAGTACACGAGATGACTGATGAGGAGGTGATCGCCATGTGTCTTCGAGGTAAAATTCCTGGCCACTCCTTGGAAAAAATCCTCAAGGACTTTACCCGCGCCGTCAGGATACGCCGATCCATTATCTCCCGCACCCGGGCCACGGCCGAGCTCACCGGAACCCTCGATCAATCAAAGTTGCCATACGAGAACTACAGCTGGGAAACCGTGTTTGGTGCTTGCTGCGAGAATGTAATTGGATACATGCCGCTTCCCGTCGGTGTGGCTGGCCCTATCGTTGTCGATGGTCAGAGTTACTTCCTGCCCATGGCAACCACGGAAGGTGTCCTTGTCGCAAGTACGAGTCGTGGTGCCAAGGCAATCAACGCGGGAGGTGGTGCCGTCACTGTTCTCACCCACGACGGCATGACACGTGGTCCTGTGGTCAGCTTTACTACTCTGGAGAGAGCTGGCGCTGCCAAGTTGTGGCTCGACTCCGAAGCTGGCCAGGCCAGCATGGAAGCTGCATTCAACTCGACGAGTCGATTTGCTAAGCTTCGCGGCATGAAGACAGCCATCGCCGGAACTAATCTCTACATTCGATTCAAGGCAACCACCGGGGACGCCATGGGGATGAACATGATCTCGAAGGGTGTTGAGAATGCTCTCAAGGTGATGGCTGAGGATGCCGGCTTTGATGACATGTCTATCATATCTGTTTCTGGTAATTTCTGTGCCGACAAGAAAGCCGCGGCACTAAACTGGATCGATGGCCGCGGCAAGGGTGTCGTAGCTGAGGCTATCATCCCGGCCGACGTTGTCAAGGCAGTGCTCAAAACAGATGTCGACAGTCTTGTCGAGCTCAACACCTCGAAAAATCTCATCGGATCCGCCATGGCCGGATCCATCGGTGGCTTCAATGCCCACGCCGCCAACATTGTGGCTGCAATCTTCATAGCCACCGGCCAGGACCCTGCTCAGGTTGTTGAAAGCGCCAACTGCATTACCGTTATGAAGAAGTACAAAATAATCCATTTCCACCACGTTGGACCAGTAGATTCTGACTCTTATAGTTTCAACGGAGCCCTCCAGATCTCGGTTTCAATGCCTTCTATCGAAGTTGGCACTCTCGGCGGTGGCACCATTCTTGATCCTCAGGGCTCCATGCTGGATATTCTCGGCGTTCGCGGCTCGCACCCCACAACTCCTGGCGAAAATGCCCGAAGGCTGGCACGTATTATTGGTGCAGCTGTTCTTGCCGGCGAGCTCTCCTTATGCAGTGCCCTTGCCGCAGGCCACCTTGTCCGCGCTCACATGCAGCACAATCGCTCCGCACCCCCGACTCGTATTGGAACGCCATCGATTGGAGGCAACATTAGCCTTGTGGCTCCCGTCGGCCTTGCCATGACGAGCATATCCCGTAGATAGTTTGGGAGGATTTATTGCTACGGAAGCATATAGACAAAGACCGCTTCCCCCATAAATGTCTGGAAAATTATCTCTTATATTAAATTGTAAGGGTATTATCCTAAATATAGCTTAATATAAAATATTATATTCAAAGATAGAGGGTATCACGTCTTACTGTATTTTTTTATCGTAGCCTAGCTCGGATGGGTGCAAAATCTATCCGGATGTACGCATCTTTAATTATAAATACAATTTAGCTTTTATTATAATTATATATTAAAGAGTATTAATTTTTTAGTTATAGGATATTAATTATAAGTAAGTAAAATAGTATTTTATCTAGAAAACATATTTTAGTATATCGTGGGTGCGATCGTTTAACGTGTCATGGGACTGTATATATAGAAGTTATATAGTAGTTTTAATAAATCTAATAATAGCTGTTTTTGCGTTATACAATTGAACCATACTATACTGTATTACGTAATATACGCTAGGTTTATATTGGCCCACTGGTTCGACCCCATCTGGCACCAGCAACTTATCAACAACATTGGGTCATCACATATACCTACGAATTTTCTCGTCAGACGGGAAGATCACCCTTATCTACTTGCCTACTTATGATTCAGCTGTCGCCACCGATTTGTTTTTTGTCTACATAATGACAAGGCCTCGGGGTGCATCGGCTGCGAGCGAGGATAGTGCGGGCACCACCCTCAATCAGGTCTGTCGGTGCCAATCACCCGCGACTGCATGAGCGCGAAGGTTTGGGTTTGGAGGCCAAGAAATTGACGAGATCGTCCCGTACAGGAGTTAGGCACTATGTACGACTACCTTGCGAAAATTATCCTACTCGGGCCAAGCGGAACCGGAAAGTAAGCTCGCTTCTATGCCAAACAGCACCTGCTGATAGTGAAACTCGTTTCAACACCTCACTGTTCACCAGGTCTTGCCTCTTACATCGTTTTATAAAGAATGAATGGCGCGTCCTCTCATCACAAACTATCGGCGTTGAGTTTGGTAGCAAAATTATCAAGATCGGAACAGGTGTGCGCCGGAAACGGATAAAGCTGCAGGTATGACCTTCTCAGCTTTGATAAAATATCGTTTATAGCGTTAACGTGGCTTTCTACACAGCTTTGGGACACGGCAGGCACCGAACGCTTCCGCTCCGTTTCGCGTTCGTACTATCGAGGAGCCGCCGGCGCTATTCTCGTATACGACATTACGTCGATCGCTTCGTTCCGATCTCTGCAACCTTTTCTAAACGACGCGCGAGCACTTGCAAGCCCTAATCTAAGCCTTCTTCTTGTTGGCAACAAACTCGACTTGGCAACCAACCAACCTCTCGTCAACTTATCGCTGTCATCTGTCACATCCGCGAGCTATAGTTCCTCGAACTGGATGACGGAGCTCAACGACGACGATGCCAGTACGACGACAACAGAAACAGTCACAAATCACATAGATCCACTCACCCACGGCCAAAAACGCGCAACCGTGGCACCGGAAGGCCGCGAGGTGACTTTGGCGGATGCCAGCCGTTGGGCAAGCACAGTCGGTCTGCCTGTGATTTTGGAAACCAGCGCTCTTAGCGGTGATGGTGTGGATGAGGTGTTTGCTCGAGTAGCTAGGATGATCTTGACCAAGATTGAACTCGGGGATATTGATCCTGACGATCCAAATAGTGGTATTCAGTACGGTGATGGCGGTTCCGGCTGGGCTGGCAGTGACGGGGGAAGCTCAATAGCAGGAATGGTGGTAGAGGAAGGTAGGGTCGCTACTCTAGGAAGCGCTAATAGTATACGGAGGCGGAAATTTCATAGCAGATCTGGCACTGGCGGGAGGACGGGCCAGTGGGCTGGTGGTGTAAGGGAGTGGGAGGATGTTTTCACCTTGAGTTCTCGAACTAGGGGCCATTGCTGTAGTTGATACCCAACCGGAGCTACTATGATCCCACATTTCTTTATTCGAATGGCCTTTATTATAAATGGCCATGGTTAATGAATTCTTTGTGATTACACCAAAATTACCATTTCGTACATCATGTACGCGCATGGTAAGGATTGCTCGCTATCAAGTACACATGATTCTTTGTCTTGCTCTCAGCAAAAGAGATCCATTATCTCATGACTCGCTCGAGACCCATGCCAAATGCCGTGTACGGGACCATGCCGAAATCCCGAGATTATAGTACCCATTTATACACATCCCGCAACTCGGACTCGAGATCTTCCACAGTGAAGTACTTTTCAGCCACACCACATCTCACCGGAACCTCCACACGATACTAAGTCTGCCGCATCGTAAGCTCCTCGTCGGCTAGGTATATACGGTAGGGAGGCCGCGAGGCTTATACGTCAACCAGACGGGTCCGCTGAAGTGGTCCGCGGTAAGATCCTTCGCCTATTTAGAGATGTTTTACCAAAAGCAAGTCTCGTGGCCATTGCTAGCAGGGCGAGAGCATCTCGTAGGTTATACGTAAGAATGGGATTCGTATGCTTGGTTACTCTGTGCCAAGAAGCGCAGCTACTTTCTTCGTGTGCTCAAGTACGGCGTTGGAAATGTGTAGGAAGATGTATGACATCCATCGTGTATCTACTTCATGAGGTGCAAGTTGGTTCGGCTCTCATTTCTGAAGCTGGGACCGAGATTATACACCCGCCCATGTGCATAAAGGCGGAGGCCGGCGCTCTAGAATAGGAACACTTTGTTTAGAATTCAGATTTGGAATTCAGATTTAAATTACAAGATTTCGGCTCGTAGAGTATGGGATGCAGCTTGCCGGTTACCTTGGAGATTATGTAATAATTTTGAGGGTTAACATCTGAGCGGGTTACAAGTGGATAAGCTCGAGCGAGATATTTAGATGACTCGGCTATAACCTGGACAGTACCCGTGCTATTACCGATATGGAGGAAGAGCAAGCGACCGATCAACTAACATAGAATAAGAACCCCCCTGCCTGGTGGTACTCCATGGAAGTCGGCGACAAACTCCTGTATGAAACCCCTAATATCTGCGAATTGTCATGATGGTAAATCTGAGGATTTTTCGAGAGATAGAGATTGGACTATCCCTCACAGATAACAATTAGTTCTCCGTTTTCGGATCGTCAGAGGGCTACTGGATGACCTTACTAATGTGATCATAGATCTTTCTAGCTACTTCGCTAGGAGACAGATGCGTGATGTCCAGCTCCAGTTCATGCTCGTCTTTGAAATGAAAGATATCCTCCGTTTCCCGAATACTACGCAAGATATTTAGGTCGGTGAGCTTGGTGTTAGATCCATTACCTCTATTACCTGCCGCGGCCCTGTCCAAGTTCTCGTCGAGCTCGCAATGCAAGATAATCGAGATGAACGGCGAGCCGAGGACTGTAGCAGCATTCCGGTAGTCCATAGCAGAGGATCTTCCGAGGTCGCTCGAAGACTGCTGGTCCGTGAAGATCCAGGTGACGTCGCTCATCGACCTGGCGGTGGCAATTGATCTCAAGACTTCCACACGCTATAAAAATGTGTTAAAAATAGAAGTAAATGAGGCAGAGAAAGGCGCGGTGTATACTATAACCCGGCGAAGCGGCTGATACTCTTTCGCAGTCCTGTCGAAAACGGCTGCTACGGGGTCGATGAGGAGGTGATTGCTGACGATTTTTGCTTTCGGGAATAGTTTGCTTTTCCGCTAGTGTCAGTCGCTCGGAATAGTAACCAAAGGGTGCAGTTAGATGGAGACGAACCATAATTCCTTGGCCACAGTAAGCTTACCCACCCCGGGATAGCCGTTCAAGTAGATAAACGGCGGCTTTGTCTCGTTCATTTTTTTCTACCTCGTCGACAACAGCTAGGATAACTATTGCATCGATAGCACGTTGTTGAGATGATAAATGCGCGATTTATTCGGTAGGTTTCGGAAGAAGTGGTATTCGTCTTGGAGTGTAGGGATATATCACGTGACTCGATGCGAGGGATAATGATGGACCCGGGACCTATTGTAAGGATCTATCGTGAAGTCTCGGGGGTCTCGAGGGGTTCTAGAAGAGTTTTCTAGATATCTAGAGTTCTAGGACTTTCGAAAGTCTCTTAGGTTCTGATCGGCTACTTCGTCGAATTTTTAATAGCCTTACCCCGAATATAGTCGGGTAGAGAAGATATATATAGATATTTTAAGTATATATATTTTATATTTTTTTTTTATAATTAAAGATTCGTATAGCCGGATAGATTTTAAACCTATCCGAGCTATACTACGATAAAAAAA